>JAOTRH010077140.1:0-17472 GCA_034768845.1 Heliamphora exappendiculata
CAAACTCTACAAACAAAATAAAGGAAAGTTGTGAAATTTTCAAAACAAAGCAGAGGCCCTCAAATTCTCCTCCTTTTTGCCGCTTGTTTCCCCTCCTCTATGTCTTTCTTCTCCCTATCTTGTGTCAACCATGTCTTGAATTCAGCAAAAGGTCAGGACACTGCAATTTGTGTATCTCCATCAATGAGCGAGATGGCCAGGCATCCCGATACTGTGCTAGAAAAGGAGCTTGCAGTGCAGAAGAAAATAGATGGTCTCGAATGTTGGGGAAAAATGGTCTGACTCCGCCCGAACTGCCGCATGATCTGACAGAGGTAGTAGAAAGAAGTCTGAGATAAACCAACAAGTAGCACACCAGGATGATCCATAGTGGTCAGAATCATAGCAGAAATCTGCCACCAAGGGCACTGCCAGGTAACGTCTGAACCAGATAGAGAGGAAAGATATTGTCGCAAAGATGCCTCAGTATCACATATCTGATAACGCAGACGGTAAAGGAAAGCAGTGGCATTGTGCCTATCAGTGGGAGGTTTCTATACCAGGTTCACCTTTTCCATCAGCCAGATCTATAGCAAGAGTTAAAACAGTAAGAGAAAGACCTTTGCGGTATAACATGGAACTTAGTACAAAGAAAGATGTTAAAATCACGTGGAGAAGTAAGGGGCTACTAGCAAAGGTGGTGGTTTCGCCACGATGAACAGCGTCCAAGCGCAGCAGTGTCTCAGCCAAAACCAGGGGCACGAAGTTTTTCCCCATTCACATTTGGCAAGCAATATCAACCAGGACACAACTAACCTGCCCATCGAAAGGGATAAGGAGATACTGGGCAAGGAGGCAGAAGAAAAGTGCATAACGGCGTTGTAGCTGAAAGTCTAGATCGCTGAGGTCACCAGTAGGATGAAAACTTTCAACAAGCCATGAGATGTCAAGACAGTCACTCAAGGTCAGAAGGGAAGCCTCCATCCTGTTGATATTGCTGGCCAAATGTGTGCACATGCTTAGCAAAATAATAAAAAACTTCATTTCTTTAAAATTTTAATCTCATCCCGAATTTTAGGTCTTAACTCCACCCATTAATTCGAGATTTTTCACTCCGATAAATTTAATTTTAAGCTATAAATTTGGCTTTTTTTTTTTTTAATCTCGTACTTCATCTCGAATTTTTAGGTCTTAACTCGACCTATTAATTCGTGATATCCTTTCTGATAAAATTCAAAACCTCAGCTTGGCTATTGCCTCATACCTCGCTCTGGCTCGTTGGTCCTCCTCACGACCTTAAACTTACTCGTCGGTCCTCCTCACGACCCTAAACTGACTCGTCGGTACTCCTCATGACCCTAAACTGATTCGTCGGTCCTCCTCATGTCCCTAAACTAATTCATCGGTCCTCCTTACGACCCTAAACTGACTTGTCGGTCCTCCTCATGACCCTAAATCTGATTCGTCGGTCCTCCTCAGGACCCTAAACTGATTCCTCGGTTCTCCTCAGGATTCTAAACTGACTTGTCGGTCCTCCTCACGACCTTAAATTGACTCGTCAGTCCTTTTCATGACCCTAAATTGACTCGTCGGTCCTCCTCATGACTTAAAACTGACTCCCCGGTCCCTTCACGACCTAAAACTGGTTGACCCTCTTGTATTATATCTGCACTACGATGTAAATGTCTGCATCATGTTAGCATTTATTCATTTGCATCCACATCATGTTCCTTATCATTGCATCTCGCATTTTGCCCCGTAAACTACATTTTGGTCTGATCCCTGGCAAAGGGGTACGTAGGCAGCTCGATGAAAATTCGAGTACAACCAACATCATACGAATGATTGTGTGCTCATGGCCTAAGATTAACAGCATATTCAAATGGTTGTTGTCTTTGGGTCTTTGATATAACTTGCTTCGCGCATTACTATCCAAGTTATATCAAAGAGGGGCAACTGTAGACACCCTAATTTGACCCTGCCTAATTTTAGGCGAATCTGATGATAAAAATAGGTGGAATAGGGGCTCAGTTCGATCCTCGAGAAGTGACCCAAGCTCGGTATTTGAATCCAAAACCTTTAAACCAATGAAATTTTGTCGAATCATTGAAACTTCCTACCCAAGTAAGGCGACCGCCAACTTGTATTGTGGCGCCCGCCAAAGAACTTTGTAGAAACCCTAGCCCAAAGTGGCGAGCGCCATCTTCAATCATGGCGACCGCCCACTCCCATTGTGGCGACCGCCATAGAACTTTGTGGAACCTTCCATAAACATAGCGACCGCCAACCTGCATTATGGCGACCGCCAACTCCAAATGGCCTGACGTATCTCAAAACGTGGCAACACCTCATTGGTTGAAGAATTCTATAAATACCGTAGCCCAGCATACGTTTTCAGAACGAATTTTGAGTGAGAGAGACTCTATCGATATATCGAGTGATCCCAACCCCGACGCCAAAGCCCTGCTGAAATTTCAAGTCCCGAACCTTCAATACCTACATTTGAAGCCATAGCTTGGATCACCATCCGAGGATTGGACAATTGGAATTCATTCTGCCAACTTGAGAATTCTCCGGCAACCTAGGTACGTCGTTTGGACCATCGACCTTTATAAACTCCATTTCTCTCTCTTGGGGTGATCGGGTTAATATTCATCTTCAAATTCTGCAATTTCATTTACATTCGATGTAATATAGTTTGTAGTTAGTTGTTAATTTCATTTATAGGCTATTTTATTTTTATTTCGTTTTAATTCTTTGATACATTCAACTAATTCATTAAAATAGTGCTAATATATCTCTAACAATTACAACTCAACTTTGTTGCTAATTGTTGTAATCAAAGCACTTATATGAAAATAGTTATAATTGTCAATATTGCAACAATTTAATTGTTAATTTTTTTTTCTTAATGTTAATTTAGTGCTTTCTTTATTAGTACTTTAATGTTCTAGCATTAATTACATTTCTTTCCTTTTTATTAGTCTAATTTCTGTTTATAAGTATTTTATTTTATTCTCATGCACCATTAACTGAATGCTCCATTTTAATTCTTAACTTTCATTTAGTAGTAATGTAATTCTTTCTAACATTTATTTTCTTATTTCTTTTTCTTATAATATAATTTTATTTTTTTTTATATCTTATTTCTTCTAACTTAATGTAATGCATTAGTCATTTTTTTTATTATTTCTTTCTTGTAACATTAGTTTAATGCTCTATTTTATTTCTAACTTAATATTTCTTTTCTAGTTTTTATTTTTTTCTTTAATAGTAGTGCAATTTTTTAGCATCTTTTTTTTTTCTTTTCGTTTCTTGCGATGTAGCTTCAATTTCTTTTCTTCTTTTTAAGCCCCTTTTTCTTTTCATTAATATTAATGATCTATTCTATTTTCTTCCATTTCTAGCTTTTTAATTTCTACATTTTCTTTTCTTTTAAGGTTAATATAGTTTTTTTTGCAAACATTTCATTCTCTTTTATCACTAGCTTTAAATTTCCTTATAATGTCATATTTTTTTTCTTTTAAAATTTTATTTTCTTTTCGTAATATTTTGTCTCATTTTATCATTTTTTTTATTAAACCCAAAAGTCATAAAAAAAAGTCCTTTAAGCTAGTTTTCACCTTTAAATGTAATTTTTAAAAATAAAGATAGCTAGGTGAGTAGTTAAGTTTTCTTTTAATAATACAAATGAACATTTTCTAACCTTTCCATTATAGCATATTTTTCTTTTATAAATTTTTCTTTACTTTCTTTTTCTTAAACTTTTAAATTGTTTTTTTCATGTAGCTCTTATTTTCTTTGATAATAAGTTTTCTTTTAATTTTTATGCATTTTTTGTACATTTAGTTTTTTCCTTTAATGCTAATTCGGTTCATTTTTGTAATATGCATATTTTGATTATTTTTTTTTAGAATGCATGTTTAAAATAGCTTAGTTTGTTTTGTTAATTATTCATATTTAGGTGATTCTAGAATTTTCTGCCATATTTTTATTCTTTCACACAAATCATGTTAGTTAGTTCATTTTTATGAAATTACATGCGGGTGTACTCTATGTATCTTTTTAGTTAGAAATTGTATGCTATAGGATTTAAGATTTTTCTTTTGACATTTATTTGTTTTGGAATGTTATGTACATATTTTATATATTTTCTATACTTGATTTTGAATGTTCTCTCTTTCCCGTCATTTTCTTTATTTGCATGCATTTGAGAAATTTTATTAAAGAATCAATGATGATTAGCAGAGGCCAACCTTACAGTTGGGCGAACGGGGTGCCTAACACCTTTCTCGATTCGTATCTTAGCCCCCGACCCATTTTTCTCTGATTTACGTTTTAAAATATCAATAGCTATTTTGTTTTTCTTAGTTTTTCTCAAAAACTAAGTGGCGACTCTATTTTTAATAAAAAGAAATTTTCAAATTTTAGCTTTCAATGTGTTAAAATATTTTTGTAAACATCTTTAAATTCTCCTATTTTCGACCCCTAAATCATAAAGCCACAATATCTAGTTCTGTTGGGATCTTATCAAATAACTTTCTCGAAAATTTATACTGATCAGGTTGATGAACAACTCTCCCACTACGATGGGGCACTACCTGTGTCTGTGTACTAACAGTAGCAGGCTGTGCAGAATCTGAACCCTATGCATCAGCACCCTGTTCTTAATTTGCACATGTACTGATAATCCTTCCACTACGACGAGGTAATGGAATATCAGTGACTTGTGGTTTCTCTTCCATTCTACTGGTATTTTTTTTTATTTTTTTCAGAACAATTTTGCTATTGAACCTATGATCCATAATATAATTCTCTTTCAACAATTAGGCATTGGTGCTAACAATGACTTTCTGATTCTTAAGATTAAAAAACATGCCACCCTTTGTTCCCTTGGGATACTCCACAAAGAAATAAACTTTCAGACTCGATTTCAACTTACCCGCGTGTCCTTTTAGCACATGTGCTGGACACCTCTAAATACGAAAGTGTTTCAGACTAAGTTTGCACCCGGTTCACAATTTTGTGGGAGTAGAAGGTATTGGCTTAAAAGGTACCAAGTTCATAATGTAAGCTACTGTTTCTAAAGCGAGTTCCCAAAATGAATCGGGTAATCTTGAATAACTCATCATGGATCTTACCATCTCTATAAGAATCTTATTCCTTCTTTCTGCTATACCATTCTGTTGCGGAGTGCAAGGTGCAGTCAACTGGGATGTAATCTTCTCTGATGACATATAGTTCTTAAACTCTCTAAAGAGGTATTTCTCACCACGGTCAGATCGTAGTGATTTGATACTTTTACCCAGACGCTTCTCCGCCTCCTCCTTAAATTTTTTGAATTTCTCAAAGCATTCAGACTTACGGTGCATCAGATAAATGTATCCATACCTTGAGTAGTCATCAATGAAACTGACAAAGTACTCAAAGCCACCTCTAACCCAAATTTTCGTAGAACCACACACATCATAATGAACCAGCTCCAACAGTTCTTTAACTCTATCGTCTTTGACCGAAAAATGACTCTTGGTCATTTTAACCTCTAATCAAGATTCATAAGACTGGAAGTGTCTCCACTTCTAATGAACTCAAAGGTCCAACTGCTACATGTCCGTTTATCCTTTTTAAATTAATATGATCCAAGCGTAAGTGCCAAAAAAACGTTTAGTTCATTAAAGAAGGAAACTTTCTCTTATATGATAAAGTAGATGTATTATTTATTTTAGTTAGTTACAGTGTAGGAGAGATAAGATATTCAACATACAGATTATCCATCAATGTTCCAGTACAAATAAAATATTTATTTTTCTTCACAACGACAGAGTCACCAAAATGAATAGAATATTTGTCATTTATTAAACTCGAGACTGGAATTAAATTTCTTCTAATCGAATGTACATAAAGACAATCTTTTAGAAGTAGTATCCTATCTCTACTAAAACTGAGAGTGTCATCTCCTACTGCAACTGCTGCCACCCTTGTATTATTGCCTATATGCAAGTAGATTTTTCCATCACTAAGTCGTTTGGTTTTCTGAAACTCCTGCAAAGAATTGTAGACATGATTAGGGGTGTGAGACCCTATACCGTTTCTTTTTTATTAATATGCATATATGTGTTTCGATGCCTATTTTGGTAAATCTGAGAATGTGGGGTTTCTTCCCGGGGTTGTAGGGAGTTTCTGTGTGAATTTCAAAAATTCAAAAAAAAAAAATATTTTGAAGACTTATAAATATCTGGAGTTAGATATTTTCAAAAGATATTTTTTTTAAACTTAACTCCCAAGTTTCCTCCATATTCTCTCTACCTTCTCTCTAACTTCTCGGGCGCGCAGGACTTGATTTTCAACAATCCAACAGCATATCCTTGCTTTTGGCTTCGTGGTCTACGCATTCAACCGGACAAAATTTGATTTTGGAAAAGTTCAATTTTGCACGTAAATCGAGGCATCGAGTTTTTAACTCGAGGTAGGATCTCAGATTCTACTGCTGTATAAGGGTACTATATGTAATCTTATACTGTTTCATCATTTCAAAATGCATGAAAAGTGATTTTATGTTCTAGATTCAGTTTTGAGTTAAAACTATTTTTCAGCGTTTCGATTGGATGAAACTGTGTGTTGAATGTTTCTGATGATGGTTTGTGATAGCCTTGGGCTCGGGTATGCCTTTAGGTATCAAAACTGGTGTTTCTGAAGCTTGGTTTGAGGATTGGAGGTCAAAATCGTAGTTAAAAATATTTTTTGGGCAAGTTCAGCCGACTGAACCCATGAGTTCAGTCGACTGGATCTTGAGTTGGGAGGTCCAGTCGACTAGACTCTAGGGGTCAGTCGACTGAAATGTTTCTGTTCAAAATGGTGTTTTTCCAGTAGGTTTTTATGTCGACTGGGGAGGAGTCCAGTCGACTGAAATGGTAGCTATTTGCCTTGGCTTTTGGTGGTTTCTTTGGGAAAAAAGGTTGGGTTTCTTTTGAGAAAAAATGAGGGATTTTGATGAAAAATGTGTTTATTGGAGGTTTGGAGCTAACCCTTGGGGTTGAGTTTCACTTTCTAAAACGTTTGCATGAAATTATGTTTTTATTTGTTTTGGTTCGATCTCCATGGTTTTATAGATTGGATATCTTGCTTATACACGTGTTGTATAACTGCTTTGGGGAAAATATTTTGAAAATATTTTGTTTTAGATCTCCTTGTGATGGATGGATCTATGCACATGTATATTATACCGGTTTGAGAAATGTTTTTAGAAGATCATATAGATGTACCAGGATGACGTGTATTTGGCACGAGTTTCCCTCGGTGTAAGTCCAGAAACGTGCGCAGCGTAGGTACTCAAGTCCTTTAGGTCAGTCCTCGTAAATTGAGGCGGTTGGATTCTTAGTTCTCTCGGGTGTCATGCCCGTAAATTAAGTGGTTCGTTATGGTACTCCGTATAGAACTTGTGTGTATCTAACCGGTCGCATGACATATGGAGATTAGATACTAAACAGGGATCTATAGTTGTTACCTCTATCCCCCTGTGATAGAGTCGGTACATAGAATCATACTCTTCTTTTTCGCGATGGTACATTTCGTGAGGGAACAATGTTTTGATTACTGTTTTTTTTTCTTAACTGTGGTTGATTATTTGCATTTGTTGCAATACCAGGTTTGAAGGATGAAAACATGGGTTTTGTGAAATAAAACAGTTTTGGAAGACTTGTGTAGTCTGATGGGAAAACTTAAGGGTTTTGGATGGAAAACTTGTTTTGGTTTTGTGGTTGAGTTCGCTCCCACTATATGATTGTGTATTCCTGCTTTACGGCTTATTATCTGTTTCTATTGGTCTTCGACTCACGGGTAGAAATTTTCTGTAAAACTATTTTTAGGTGATGATGTGGATGAGGAGTAGCTTGGTGGTGCCCGCGGTGGCGGAAGACTTTTATAGTTTTCCTTCTTTTTGTTATGCCTGTTCCTGAAAGCAGATTTTGTACGCCATGAGGCGATATATTGTACGCATGTTGAACTGTTGTCTTTTATTTATGAGAAATACACTTTATTGGGTATTCCATTGGTTTCAATAGGTGGATTTTAATGTATGAAAATCTATATTTTCATAGAAAATAGATGTTTGGTGGGTTTTCACGTGGCCTCAGGTTTTGGGGCATGACAAGTGGCTCCCGTATCTATACACCAGGTACATGTAGATAACACCACTAAACATGTTTTAATAACCAGTGAATAGAAATTATCTTATTTGTTCTGCTTACTGAGAACAACCGAACACTGCTTTTTTCAACGCCCAAATTGGTTACAATGGTAGCACTTGTCTCTCGGCTTCTTCACACTAGCTTTTGATCCTTTAACTGCTTTTAGACTTATATTTTTCTGTGTCTAAACCTTTTTCTTCTTCTTACATTTTGGCTTAGAGGAAGAACCTTTCTCAGCCACATACACAGAACCCGACTTCCTAAGAACACCCTCGGCTGCTTGAAGTTCCTTAAGAAGTTCTGCCAGTGAGTAGTTGAGCTTATTCATAGAATAGTTTAGGCAGAACTGCTTAAAACTTTCAGGCAGTGACTGGAGTATGATATGGACCTGGGTTTTCCCATCAATTTCAGCTCCAATGATATCCAGTTCATTCAGAAGACTGATCATCTTTAGAACATGATCCCTAATTGGTGTACCATCAGCCATGTTTGCATTCATTAGAGATCTCATGGCCACCTGCCTAACAGCACGATTTTGATGCTCAAATATTTTTTTGAGGATCATCATAATGTCATAGGCACTGGACATAGACTGATGCTGATGCTGAAAAATATTTGACATTGAAGTCAAAATGTAACAGCGAGCCATCTTATCAGTTTATTGCCACTTCTGATGGGCCTGAGTTTTCCTTTCGGTAGCCCCCTCATCAAGTACTGGTGGATATATCTTAGTTAAAATAAACTTATAATCCTTAGCAGTTAATACAATGTCCAACTTTTGTTTCTAGTCAACATAATTTGGTCTTGTAAGTTTGTTTTCTTTGAGAATAGAAAGGAGTGGGTTGAAAGCCATTTTAATTTTGAGAATCACATAATTAAAATACCGTTAATAATGATGAGCAAAATTTTAAAGTTATTTTAATTTAGTTCTCTCTACCATTTTAAAATTAATTCGTCAGCAGCCTGGTAACCTGATAATAGCATGCCTCGATGGGAAGACGTCTGCTATTCTTTATAAGACCGGATAGACCAATTCCTTTTAATTTTACTAGTTAGGCAACTGACCATATCAAGTAAAATTAAATAACTGACATAGTTTCAGTCCAATATATAATAACAGTGACTCAGATGGGAGAATACTATTATATACAGTTAAGTGTCAACCATTACCTAATCCTAAATCAATCGCTTCGCAATGAACTCTTCAAATAGAGAAGTGATCCAAATTAACAATTATCTATAATTATCCCTAAATGGGGTTTGTACTGGCGATACCACAATTAATCTGTCCGATTGGGAGGAATGGTTTACTACCAACACGCAGAGTTTAATTACATCGCCTACAAACTGGGGATGGAGACAACGGGATTTATCTATGAAGAAATTTTCTCTCATACTTAGATTTTTAAAATATTTTTGAGAATTATAAAAATCTATTTTATTAAAGTAAATTTCTTAATTTCGAAAGTCACACCATCTAAAAAAATCAAATATCTTTCCGTGTACACGATTCCAAATATTCTGATTTATCAAACCATTTTTTCGTGTTTAAATACGTAACAAATAAAACTTAATAAATGCACAATTTTTTTAGCTTTTTAGCTAAAGTAGTGATTAAAGACATTTATTTACTTTATTTTTTATTTCACATTTTTTGAAAAATAATAATTTATTTTGATTAAATATTTTTTATTTAATTAATTCAAAATCCAGAATTAATTCCCACATTATTCTAAGATATCCGATTTAAAAAAAAAAATTTAACGTGATATTTTGTAAAAAGTAAAATATCCTAAAAAATTTATTTAATTAAAATTAATTAATTAAAAAAACCTAATTTTATTTCTCTTTACAAAATATTTTAATTAAAACTAAAATTTTAAATTAATTAAATTAACAGAATAAATAAAATAAATATTTATCATTCACGCAGTTAATATATATAAAAAAATTAAATATATGATAAATATATCTCGATTTTATGAACGAATTAAAATTCTAAAGAGTTTCATTCTCCTGCTAATAGATAAGTTTTAATTGTTCAATCTGTATTAGTTTTTTGTATACTGATTGTATGAGGATTTCTTGATACGCAGTTATATATACATATAATACTCTTTGATCCATGTATATCAAAAAAATTGAGTTAAAGCACCCCGAGCCACCAGCACCACTGCTGGCCACCACACACGCACCAACGGGGCTGCTGCTGTGTTTTGCAAAACAAAGAAAAAGAAAAAGTTGCTTTTTCTTAAAAAAAAAAAAAAACGCAGTCAATCAGACGCAGCCTGGAATTGCACCACTGTTTTGGAACCAATGCCGTGTTTGGCGCTACAGCGTTGGAAATTTGCATGGAAACTGTTTTCGGAATTGCGCCTGGAATCCACTTGCCGCTTCGAATCCACTTGCTATTTGGAAAAACCGCCGGCTGTGTTTCATTTGGAATTAAAAGATTCTTCCACAAAAAAAAAAAAAAAAGAAGTCCGCCACTGTGTTGAAAACAGCGCTCCTTGCTTTGGCGTTGCACTGTTTTTTGATTTGAAAACTCACTGGGTGTTTTGTAAAACTTGCGCCGCTGCTTGATTTGGAAACACACTGCTGTGTTTGTAAAACTTGCGCCGCTTGAATTTTTGGAAAACGGCTTCAAATATCGCTACAGCACTGTTTATGGAATTGCGTCACTTTTTTAATCCATTCAATGCGCAAAAAATTGTGCCGCCCCTTGCTTTTTTTATTTTTTGAAACAGTGCTGCCGTGTTTGTGCTACGCCGCCGAAACAGTGTTCTTCTTGTTTCTTTATTTTATTTTATTTTGATTACGTAAAATAAAAAAAAATCAAAATCAAAAAATTATTTTTACATTGATCATATGCTTCCGTATAGTTCACAATCAATCTACCACGATCAACCCTCGTGGTTAAAAAAAATATTATAATTCATTCAAACTATTCAATCAAACATGAAAAATAAATGATGATCATAAAATTGAGATTAGAATGCCTGCAAAACAAAATTAGCAACAGTTCTAAAATTATCTGGCCCCAATAACCGAAAATAAAAAATAAAACGGCTCTGATACTAATTTGTTGGAGGCAAAATTGTCAAGTTTATTATTTTTGCAAACGATTTTTGATAACAATTAACTAAACGGACATACGCCGAAACGGGCTCCAGATAAAACTTTTGACGTCGAACGATCAAAATAAAATCCGAACAACCAAAGTTAATTTAGAAGAATACTTTTTTACCAGTCAATTCTTCAACTACGGCTTGATTCTAAGTTGAAGTTCCTGCCAGATCTTTTACTGTATTTTCTTACGCGATTCTCGAACGTAGTATGGGTTACAAACTATCGAGAACTCGTACTAGCAAAACCCAGATATCTTTAGTCTTGAAAGACAAATTATGATATATTATCAAACTGGTTCAGCCTACCGCATATATGTAGGGCTACAGCAGGGACCTTAGGAGTAATTATGAATAATACTTCCAGTGGAATACAAACACCTACCAGCGGTTTCTGCAATTATAGAAAGACAGGGGCAATTTTTGTAATTTTTATTAAATACTGAATTACAGTTCACACCACTAAACAATTATAATTGTACTCTGACCCATAATCTCAAGACTTTCTTGCATTGAGCTCTTGTTATTAAATGCTTACCATTTCTTCCCACGTTAAGATTCTTGATATCCGCCAATTAAATTTAATTACAGATAATTTAATTTAATCGATATCTTAATATTTCTTAAACCCTTCCGTTTAACTTATTTGACCGCCAGATAATCAAATTCACCTGTAGGGTTTGGCCTGGTCAAAACTTATAAGCTTCCTTAAGGGGGTATCATCAATCCCGATCTTTCGGGACGCAAATTCCGTCAATAATTAATATTTATCATATAAATAATACCGCTATCCAAGTTATCGGGAATATAAACACATATAAGATTGTACCTCCAATTAATTAAAACAACGAATATTAAATATATGCAAATCATTAATTATTTTAAAATTAAAATGATAAGTATTATTCATAATAACCTTGTGGTGTGAATTAATTTATATAATCAATATAAAATTAATTACCCAAAATGTTCCGTTTAATACACACAAAGTGTACTAGTACATAGAGTTGGTACAATAAACGATACTATTATCTGTTCCACATAACTAAGACAGACCTACTAAAATTCTGTACTACAGTCGTATCGATGGTATGTCTATTTTCGTCTAAACTATGAATATAAAACTTATATTCTACAAGAATCTAAAATCTGATCTTCTGTGTATAAACTGTACTCTACACACCAGATTAAATATTATACAGAATATCGAACATTTATGTATGTCATTGAAGAAATGATACACATACATTACTCATAAATATTCTCATAAATTAAAAAATTAATTTTATTAAAATAAAATTAAATACTAAAAACACGCATTTTAGTATACCAATCCTAACACCTTCAAGTTGCAATCGCTCCGTTATTGTCACAATAAAGTGTAATAGCTGACTAAATTAAAAGCACCACATCTAGATCTAATAAGAAGTTTGTGAGCCAAATAGCCTCCTTAGTTGCTTCAGAAGTTGCCACGTACTCGGCCTCCATGGTGCAGTCAGCAATGCAGGACTGTTTGATACTTCTCCAACTAATAGCTCCATCTCCCAAGGTAAATACATATCCTTAGGTAGACTTACAAAAAAATTTATTTGACTGAAAATCTGAGTCTGTGTACCCCAAAAATACTAGACTATCTGCCTGATAAACCAACATATAATCCTTAATCCTTTTTAGGTACTTAATTATATTATTTACCGCAGTTCAATGCTTCTTCCTAGGTTAGAATGATATCTGCAAACTATGCCAAAGGTAAAGCAGATACTGGGTCTAGTACAAAGCATAGTATATATTAAGCTTCTTACTACCGAAGTATAAGGAACCGTCTTCATCTTCTCTATCTCATCAGGTGTCTTAGGACATTGATCCTTAGATAGAGTGATTCCATGCTAAAAATGGAGAAACTCTTTTTTAAAATCTTGCATGCTAAAACGAGTAAGGATCTCATCGATATACTTTGCTTGTGATTAGCTTAACATCTTTTGTTTTCGATCTCGCAAAAACATGATCCCAAGAATGTGACTAGCTTCTCCCAAATATTTCATATCGAACTACCCAAATAACTATACTTTAATCGAAGATAATACCTCCATATCATTTTTAATGAGCAAGACGTCATCTACATAAAGTACTAGAAAGATCACCACGTTTCTGTCACGCTTCTTGTACGCACAAAACTCATCTAGACTTTGATAAAAATTATAAGACTTTATGGCTTGATCAAACCGAGCATTTCAAGACCTCAATACCTGCTTAAATCCATAAATTGATCTTTCAAACTTGCATAACATGTGCTCCTGGTCCCTTGCTATGAAACCGTCTAGTTGTACCATATAGATACACTCGTCAAGACTTCTATTAAGGAAAGCTATCTTGATATCCATTTGCCAAATTTCATAATTGAAATGAGCTGCAATGGATAAGAGAATCCGGATAAACTTAAGCATGACTACCGGTGAAAAAATTTCCTCATAACCTATCCTTTCTTTCTAAGTGAACCCTTTTGCAACAAGCCTAACTTTGAAGGTTTTAACCTTTCCGTCTGCTCATCTCTTTCTCTTGTAGATTCACTTACATCCGATAGATTTTATTCTTTTAGGTGGTTCTACAAGTTTCAAAACCCATTTAGAATACATAGATTCTATCTCTGAATTCATAGCCCTTTGCCAAAGAACTGCATCTTTTTCTTGGAGTGTTTCGTTGTAGTTACAGGGTTCGGTATCCAGTTCTATTGAAATTTTTTTAAAAGACTCTCCCAAAAATATATACCGATCGAGTTGATGAACAATCCTCCCACTACAACGAGGCACTACTTGCATCTGTGTACTAGTAGTAAAGCGTTGTGCAAAATTTGGACCCAGTGCACTATTACCGACATGCTCAAGAGGTATGTTAATGGTAGCACCCTGATTTGGTTATGCACCTGTCCTGATAATCCTCCCACTATGACGAGGTAATGAGATATCAGTGACTTATGATTTTTTTTCCATTCTACTGGTATTTTTTTTCAATTCTTCTAAAATAATTTTACTTTTGGGCATGTGGTCCATAATATAATCATCTTCTAAGAATCGGGCATTAGTGCCAACAATGAACTTCTTATCCTTAAGACTATAGAATAAACCACCCTTCATGCTTTTGGAATACCCGACAAAGAAACAGACTTCAGTCCTTGGTTTTAGCTTACCTGCATTCCCTTTCAGACTAGGCTTGTGCTCGATCCATAATTTTGTGGGAGTAAAAGATACTGACTTAGAAGGTACCAAGTTCAGAATATAAATTGCTGTCTCTAATGCAAATTCTCAAAACGAATTGGGTAATTCTGAAGAACTCATCATTGACCTTACCATCTCCATAGCAGTTCTATTCTTTCTTTCTGCTACACCATTCTGCTACAGAGTGTCCAGTGCAGTTAATTGAGATATAATTCCCTTTGATGACAAGTAGTTCCTAAACTCTCCAAAGAGGTACTCCTCATCACGGTCGAATCGTAGTGATTTGATATTTTTATCGAGACGCTTCTTTTCCTCTACCTCGAATTTTTTAAATTTCTCAAAACATTCAGACTTACACTGTATCAAGTAAATGTATCCATACCTTAAGTAGTTATCAATGAAATTGGCGAAGTATTCAAACCCACTTCTAGCCTAGATAGTCATAGGACCACACACATCAGAGTGAATCAGCTCCAACGATTTTTTAGCTCTATAGTCTTTGGCCAAAAAAAATCTCTTGGTCATCTTACTCTATAAACAGGATTCACAGACTGAAAATGTCTCCACTTTCAATGAACTCAACGGTCCATCTTCTACCAATCTATTTATCATTTTCAGATTAATATGACCCAAGCATAAATGCCAAAGAAACGTTTGGCTTATTAAAGAATGATCATTTCTCTTATATGGTAAATTAGATGTGTTATCCAATTTAGTCAGTTACAGTGCAGAGAAATAGGAGATATAACATACATATTATCTACCAATGTACCAGAAGAAATAAAACGTTTATTTTTTTAATAACCACATAGTCATTAAAATGAACAGAATATTTATTCATTATTAGACTAAAAACTGAAATCAAATTTCTTCTAATACAAAGTACATAAAGACAATCTTTTAAAATTAAAATCATATCTCTACTAAAGCTGAGAGTAACATCTCCTACTGCAATTGCTGCCACCCTTGTATTATTATCCATATATAGGTAAATTTTTCCATTACTAAGCTACTTGATTTTTTAGAACCCTTGCAAGGAATTGCAGATATGAGTAGTGGCTTTCGTATCTACACACCAGGTACCAGTAGATAACACCGTTAAACTTGTTTCAACCACAAGTGAACAGAAATTACCTTATTTGTTCTGCTCACTGAGAAAAATAGGACACTACTTTTTTTAATACCCAAACTGGTTACAGTGATAGCGCTTGCCTTTCGATTTCTTCACACCAACTTTTGGCCCCTTAGCTGGTTTTGGACCCGCACCTCTTTATTTTTTAACTTTTTTCTTCTTCTTACCTTTTGGCTTAGAGAAAGAATCTTTTTCAGCCACATGCACACTATTTGGCTTCCTAAGAATACCCTCGATTGCTTGAAGTTCTCTAAGAAGTTCTCACAATGAAAAGCTGAGATTATTCATGGAATAATTCAGGTAGAATTGCTTAAAGCTATCAGGCAGTGACTAGAGTATGATATTGACTTGGGTTTTTCCGTCAATCTCAACTCCTAGGATCTCTAGTTCATTCAGAAGACAAATCATCTTCAGAACATGATTCCTAACTGGGGTGCCTTCAGCCATACTTGTATTTATCAGAAATTTCATGGCCACCTACTTAATAGCACGATTTTGATCCGTAAATATTTCTTTGATGTTCATAATCATCTTATAGGCACTAGGCATATACTGATGCTAGTATTGCAATACATTTACATGGAAGCCAAAATATAATAGCGAGCCATCTGATCATCTTTTTGCCACTTTTGATAAGTCTGAATTTCTTGTTCAGTCGCTCCCTCATTAGATACTGGTGGATAAATTTTAGAAAATATAATTTATAGTCATTGACAGTTAAGACAATATCCAAAAAAAATTTCAGTCAATATAATTTGGTCATATTAGTTTATTTTCTTTGAGTATTGACGTGAATAGATTGAAGCCATTTTAATTTTGAAAATCACATAATTAAAAAAAATCATTAATTATGACGAGCAAAATTTTGAATTTATTTTAAAATTGGTTCCCTCGACCATTTAAGAAAAATTTGCCAGCAGCTTGATATCTTGTGAATAGCATGCCTCGATGGGAAAACGTCTACTATCCATCATTTGTCTAGGCAGGTTAATTTCTATTAATTTTATTATCTATGTAACAAATCATGTCAAGTAAAATTAAATAGCTGACATAGTTTCGGTCCAATAAATAATAACAGTGACTCAGATTGAGAGAATACTATTATTTACAGTTAAGTGTTAACCACCACCTAATTCCAAATAAATCGCTCCGCAACGAACCCTTCAGATAGAGAAGTGATCCACATTAACAATTATCTTTTAAGGAGATTCGTACTGACGATACTACAATTAATTTTATCTGATTGGGAGAAAAGTTTTACTGCTAACACGCAAAATTAATTACATCACATACGAAATAGTGATGGAGACCGCGGGATTTATCTGTAAATAAATTTCTTCTCCCACTTAGTTTTTCAAAATATTTTCGAGAGTTATAAAAATTTATTTAATTAAAATAAATTTATTAATTTCAAAAATCACACAATTTAAAAGAATTCAAAATATCTTTTTATTTACACGATCGAAAAGATTTTGATTTGTCAAATCATCTTTTTATGTTTTAATTCATAACAAATAAAATTACTGGTGAATGCATAGTTTTTCTTTCGCTTTGCAGCTAAGGTATTGAATAAAAGTATTCAAAATATTCAAAATATTTTATTAAATTAAAAAATAATTTATTAAAATTAAATATTTTTTATTTAATTAATCCAAAATCTAAAATTAATTTTCACCTTTTTTAAGATATCTAATTTAATAAAAAATTATCTTTAACGTGTTATTTTGTAAAAAATAAAATATTTTTAAAAGTTTATTTAATTAAAAAAACCTTAATTTTATTTTTTTTACAAAATATTAATTAAAATTGAATTTTGTTAAATTAATTAAATTAGGCAA
>JAOTRH010077161.1:0-50049 GCA_034768845.1 Heliamphora exappendiculata
AGAAATTTGAGATTGGGAGCAAATTTTCAAAGATTCATAGAAAATTTAGGGGCAATTTTGTCAAAATCCTAAAATTTGGGACAATTTCCACAACTTCTAGAAATATAAGGGACAGTTTTTGAAAATCTAGAAAAATTTTAAGAAGATTGTTTAGAAAATCCTAGAAAATCTTAGAAATTTGAAAAAAAAATATGGAAACTTTTAGAAAACCTTGAAAAATCTACCAACTTCAAAAAGTTTTTTTTTTAGATAATCCTAAAAATTTGGAAATCATTTTTAAGACAACTCTGAAAATTCTAAAAATTTGAGAAAAATTTTAAAAAAATCATAGAATTTTGAGAAAAATATTTAGAAAATACTTGAAAATTTTGAAAATTTTTAAAAAATTCCAGAAAT
The DNA here is from genome assembly GCA_034768845.1 of Heliamphora exappendiculata. NCBI lineage: Eukaryota > Viridiplantae > Streptophyta > Magnoliopsida > Ericales > Sarraceniaceae > Heliamphora > Heliamphora exappendiculata. The sequence continues at coordinate 397 of JAOTRH010077161.1, forward strand.
TTGAAAATTTTTTTTAAGACAATGTTAGAAAATCTTAAAAATTTCAGGAAGATTTTTGTGTTTTCCTTTTTTTTTTAGAAAGAAAGGTTGACATAAAATGATAAAATTTCGCCTGATGCACCAGGACTTAGGATTACCAGGATATGCAAAAATCACTAACTTAGGTTTAGGGGGCCTAGCTTTCTAGGGTTTGCAAAGAACTGAAGGACTGTCAGCTACGGTTTGAATGATTTGCTTGATTTATTAGGGTTATCCGCTGCATGTGTCATGTGTTTGATATGCTTTTTATGTATCATTTGTTTCTCCCTTCTTTACAGGCTGGTCATTATGTTTGAGGTTTAGAGGGTTCTTCCTCCGGGGAGGTGTTAGAGTGGTATGATGCCGTCCCTGCTCCTAGCTGAGCTTATATTGACGCCTCCGACTTTGCTCGCTTCATACCCTTATTGGGTAGGATGAGCAACGACCGGGTCTGGCTGACGGCCTTGCCAGAGCAGTGGTGGGATACCACAAATACCTTCCACTGTACCACATTTGAGGCTACTCTAATACCTCTGGACTTCGCACTGATCACTAGTATCAGGGTGGGCGGTGCCCCGGTTCCATTTGATCCCACCGTTGTGCAGTCTGCTGATGCCCTGATGTACTTCCTCGGGGCCATTCCAGCGCAGATGGACAGAGACCGAGTCCGATATACCTGGTTTTGTGACCGTTTTTTACACTTCCAGTGCACCAAGCCCTGCCATTATGAGTGGTTTGCCTGGGGTTTTCTTATGTATATGTTCGGTACCTCCTTATTTTCGAACAAGGAGAACACTGTTCATTTACACTACTTGGGCGGTCGGGCTCGTCTTGACTGAGTTGCTTCGTACGACTGGGGAGGTGCTTCTCTGGCTACTCTCTACATCTTCATGCATACCTTGACCCGGTTCCCCTAGGAGCTCAGCATCGGGGGATACTGGAGGGTCTGGGAGGTATGATTTAGTTTATGTAATTTTTCATCTATTTCTATTTTCTGTTATCTGTTCTTGCTGACATCTTCTTCTTTGTAGTTATGGACCTATGAGTTTCTTGGGCTTCACATCCCGGCGAACTCTGTGGCAGACCCTCTGGTTATTCCCCGTGCATCCCGGTGGTCCTGAGGGCTGAAGGGGAAGAAGGCCGGAGGGAAGGACGTTGACCAATTTTGGGTGTCTTTGGACCGGCTGGCCCCTGACCAGGTATCTTTGCTTACCATTCAATACACTGCTTTCTGTATTATACTGATTACTATGCTGTTCATCGTACTGCACCGTACTGTTCTTCATTCCGTTCACTGCACTGCACTGTGCACTATTTACTGCACACTATTCATCATACTGTATGTCTTACTGTTCTTTGCATTGTACTGTTCTTTGAACTATTGTAGGTCTACTGGGATGTCTAGAGGGGGGTAGAGGATCGGGTCAGTGCGGATTTGATGCGCACCCGTGACATTGCTGCGGGGCGTATCCTGTTGGAGGGCCCATTTGGGCGGGAGTACTATTTGGGAGAGCGAGTGGTTCACTAGTCGCTCGGCCTGGATTACTTTTGGATTCCAGTGGTTCCTCCGACCTGTATGCACCAGACTGAGGATCTGAGCCCTGTTGACCTGCTGCTGGAGACAGTGGGGACCCCGGCTATGGAGCTGCTCGTAGCGGAGGGAGATTATACGGCTGGGCCCAGGCTCATCTGATGGGACCACTAGGACCTGGCCCGGTTGCCCTAGGAGGCAGGAGGCGAGGACAGGCACCGGAGGCTGTCGATATTGGTGCTACTGGTGCTACTGCTGCAGCTGTTGGAGCTACTGGTGGAGTTGGGGCTAGGGCTGTTGAGGTACCTTGGATGGTGTCGTCCTTCGTTGCTGGGTATCCTTTTGATATCCCTGTCCCGGTTCCTCTAGCCCCGGAGTTCCGGCCAGAGCACTCCCAGGTTTGACTCTTTTCTCACTATTTCCTTTTCGTCTTTCTTTATTCGTAAACTACTCAGTTCTGTTTTACTTCTTGACAGACGAATCAGGTTTGGTTGGATCGCCTGATGCTAGTGGTGAGCGGCCTGCAGACCCTTGTCCGCCAGTAGGATGCAGCCTTACGTGTAACTGGGGTTCCATTCGTTCCATTGCTAGTGAGTATCTCTTCCTGTGCCTTGTTGTTATATTCTGTACTTTATTCTTATTCCTGTTTCTCTTTTCAGGCATCGGTAGCTACTGCCAGTGCAGTACCGCCACCAGCCCCTGCTCAGCCTCCTGCCCCAATTCTAGCACTCGGTCGTGGGTCCCGCGCTTCTTCCCGAGCTCACCCCCGAGGATCTGCATCTTCTGCCCGGAGCCGTTCTAGAGTTGTCTCCTCATCCTCTAGCAGTGACGACGGCGATGATCTTGACAGACTTTTCGAGGATGACAGCTCGGAAGAGACCAGTCCTTCTCGCCGAGTCCACCCGAGGCATACATGAGAGAGAGAGAAAGCCCCCCTTTCTGATACATTTTATTTTGATGGCCTGCATGCCCTAGTTTGATACATTTACGGGCCTGCGTGCCCCTGTTTACCATTTTATTGGACTTGGGTCCCCAGTTATTCTTTGATACATTTGCTACTTTTTGATGCATTTTGGGGCCTTCGTGCCATTTATTGCCTTATATTCATCTGCTTGTATAGTTCTCTTACTGCTCAAACTGTCCTGGATGCACAGATCAAATGCCCCAATTCATATAGATCGCACAAGCTGCAAACTGACACACACGGTGGGTGCTCAAGCATGGCGGTCACCATAATGCAATATGGCGGTCACCCATTTGAACATGGCGGTCGCCTGGTCAAAGGGCTGATGTCACTGTACTATGCTTTTTGGAGTTGGCGATCGCCAGTTCCAAGATGGCAGTCGCCACTTTGAGCGTGCCTTTTGTCGAAATTTTGATTTTTTGCCCTTCCTAGCCTTATAAATATAGTCCTGGAGGCCTCATTTGCTGTTATTCCGACCCGGATGGCTTCACCTCTTTCTCTATGGATTGAAGCATTTTCCCACATTGAACGTTTGAACTTTGCCCCTTTTGGCCTGAACGCACTTTTCTCACTGAGGATTGTGGAGGTTAACAGCCCCTTATTGTCTGCTGTTGCTCAACTGTGGGATCCGCAGTCTCACGTCTTTCGATTTGGCCTTGAAGAACTCTGCCCCACTGTAGAGGAGTTTACTGCCATTTTGGACCTGACTCCGCGGAGTTCCGTTGTTGTTCCCACTCCCTTTCTTTCTACTCGGTGGCAGATGGTGGAACTCTGTGGTCTATCTAGAATGGAAGCTTCCCTTCTAATATCAGGTGACTGTCTCGACATTCCATGGCTTATTGAAAGGTTCTGTCCTACCTGCGATCTTAGCAATCTTGACTTTTAGCTGTGGCGTCATTATGCACTTTGCCTCTGCCTCCTTGCCTAATATCTCCTTGTCCCTTCCAATGGGCAGGTTAATTGTGCCCTGATCGACATTGCTGGACAAATGTGGATGGGGAAGGACTTTGTGCCCCTTGTTTTGGCCGAGACACTGCTGGGTCTAGACACTGTCCATCGTGGTGAGACTACCACATTTGCTGGCAGCCCTTTATTTCTTCAGGTAAGCTCAACATCTTCTTCTGTATCAAGCTTTCTGTCATACCGCAAAGCATTTCTCTTACTATTTTAACTCTTACTATAGATCTGGCTGATGGAGAAGGTAAATCTTGTATATAAAGCTCCCACTGATAGGTACAATGCCGCTGCTTTCCTTTATCGCCCGCGTTATTAGATATGTGAAACCGAGGCATCTTGGGGACAGTATCTTTCTTCTTTGACTGACCCAGACATTACCTAGCTGTGCCCTTGGTGGCGTATTCCTGCTAGGACTCTGACCACTATGGATCATCCTGGTGTTTTGCTGGTCAGCCTTCGTCAGACTACTTTTTACTACCCCTATCGGATCATGCGGCAGTTTGGTCAGAGTCAGGTCATCCTTCACCATATTCGAGGCTGTTTATCTTCGTCTGTACTGTTGGCCCCATTTTTGGTACTGTATCAGGATGCCTGGCCATCCTGCTCATTGATAGAGATGCAGGAGTTGCAATGTCTCGAGCTTTCTACTACATAAAAGATATGGCTAACACAAAACAAGGAGAAGAAGGATAAGAAAGTAGAGAAACAGGCAGCGAAAAGGAGAAGGATTTGAGGATCTCTACTTTATTTCGAAAATTTCATATCTTGTTTTTGTAGAGTTTGGGACTCGCATGCCCTCTCTTTATTTAAGAACTTTGTGATCTTGCTTAAAGTAATGAAAAACTCCCAGTTTATGTTTAAGATGGTTCAAATTTATCAAAACTTGAATGTCTTTATTATCCAAATCCAAAAATTAATTTGCATTGGTCTTACTTAGATTCAAAGATGGTTAAAAACAAAGAACGTGGCCAGACTTCTTAAAAGAAGCTGCCTACTTTTTCTAAAAAGATGAAATCAGGCCGTAATGTAGTTCAAGCTCGATTTTTCCTCGGGTATTGGTACTCTTCTTTTGTAGTGCCTTAATTTTTGCCAAGGTCGTCCTTTCGGATTTTCGACCTTGCGGGCTGCTTTAATTTTTGCCTGGGTTGCCTTTTTGATTTTCAACTCAGTGAGCTTTTATTTTCTCCTTATTTTTACCTCAAGGATAGTATTTTTTGAGTTGATCGAGGTTAACTAAAGTGGAGAATGCATTGCCATCCAAGTCTATGATAATGACTGCACCACCGGTCATAATGGTTTTAATGAGAAACGGTCCGGACCAGTATGGCTTGAACTTGCCTCTTGGGTCAAAATAGGAGCTCTGATCTCTTTAAGGACCAAATCCCCTTCTCTGAGATTCTGGGTTTTGACATTTTTATTGAACGCCCGAGCTATCCTCATTTGGTAACCTTGTACATGAAATAGAGCTTGCAGTCTTCTTTCATCAAACAAGAGCAACTCTTCCATCCGGTTCCTCTGCCATTCTACTTCTAAGATATTGGCCTCCGCCACTACTCTTACTGAAGGGATTTTCACCTCAATGGGAAGAACAACTTCCACCCCATACACTAAAGAGTGTGGTGTAGTTCCAGATGAAGTTCTAATCGACGTCCTATATTCCCAAAGTGTAAATGGTAGATGTTCTGACCAATCTTTGTGTGAGTTGATTGTCTTTTGTAGAATTTTCTTGATATTCTTGTTTGCCGCCTCGACTTCCCCGTTGGTCTGCGGCCGATATGGCGATGATTTGTGAGCCATTATTCGATATTTTTTGAAAAGATCCAAGACCTCCTCTTGGAAATGTGATCCATTATCCGAGATGACCTCATGGGGAACTTCGTACCGGCAAATGATATTTTTCTTGATGAACTTAGCGACATGGGAGGCTTTCAATACTGAGTAGGAAGCTGTTTTCACCCACTTCGTGAAATAGTCGATGGCCACTAAGATAAATTCATGTCCATTGGATGCCTTTGGTGCTACTCTGCCAATCACATCAATGCCCCATATTGAGAACGGCCATGGTGACGTCAGGTTGTACAGCTTAGACGGGGGAATGCGCATAAGGTTTGCGTGAATCTGGCACTTATGACACCTCCGCACAAACTGGATATAGTCTGTCTCCATTGTCATCCAAAAGTATCGTTGTCTTAGGATTTTCTTGACTAACATATTTTTGCTCATGTGTGGCCCACAGACCTCTGTATGTATCTCTTTCATGAACTCTTGACCTTCTTCTGCGTTTACGCACAGCTTATTGACCCCGAAATGTTCTCGTTTGTACAGTTTATCGCTGCAAATGACAAACTGCGTAGATAGTCGTCGTATTGCCCTTTTATCCATTTGCTGGAAAATTTAGGATATTCTCCGTTCTCTACGAAGTTCTGAATGCCAAAGTACCATGGAAGCCCGTTAGTGCTTTCTTCAATAGTGGCTGTCATCTCATATTCCGGCTTTCTCTTCTGCTCAATTATAAGAGGCCTCATTCGGACTCCGGATGGTATGTCAATCATAGATGCTAGGGTGGCCAGTGCATCTGCCAACTTGTTCTGCAGTCTTGGTACATGGGTGAAGATCACTGATTCAAAACACGGTATTAGCTTCTCTAGCTACTGATGGTAGAGAATCAAGGTTAAGTCCCTGACCTTCCATTCTCCTCGTGCTTGTGAGACCACCAGTGTTGAATCTCTGATGACTTCCAGTTTTCTTGCCCCTAGTTCCAGGGTTGCTTGCAATCCAGCCAAACATGCTTCATACTCGGCCTGATTGTTGGTCACTTTAAAATTGAGCTTTAATGACAAGGGGACGTGTGAGTCGTCAGGAGTGACAAGGAGGACTCTTATTCCATAGCCATACTGATTGGATGTGCCATCAAAATATAAAGTCCACTTGTCATCCCGACTTCCATCAGTTGTTCGTCAGGAAACTAAAACTCCGTGTCTTCACCTCCTTCAATTGGTTGGTCGGCTAAAAATTCTGCCACTGCTCTACCTTTGACTAACTTCTGGGTAACATATTGGAGATCAAATTCAGATAATAACAGTAACCATTGGGCTAGCCTTCCTGTCAGTGCTGGCTTTTCGAATAGATACTTCAACGGGTCCATCCGAGAGATGATGTTTACTGTGAAAGACAGCATGTAGTGCCTCAATTTTTGGGAAGCCTAAACCAAGGCCCAACATGTCTTTTTCAGCGGTGTGTATCGTATTTCTGACCCGGTCATCTTCTTGCTTAAGTAGTAGACGGCCTTTTCAATTCCAGTTTCTCCTTCTTGTGCCAACATACATCTCATAGCTGAGTCAGTCACTGACAACTAAAGAATTAGTGGCCTGTCAGGTTTGAGAGGAGCTAGAACAACTGGATTTTGTAGGTACTGTCGTACGGCATCAAAGGCGTCTTGGCATTTTTGATCCCACTCAAACTTGACTCACTTCTTCAGTAGGCGAAAGAGTGGCTCACTGGTAGTTGTCAGCTTTGCGATGAACCGACTGATAAACTGGATTCTTCATAGAAAGCCCCTAACTTCCCGCTCGGTCTTCAGAGGAGGCATTTCTAAAATTTCTTTGATCTTCGAAGGGTCGACTTCAATGCCTTGTTGAGTGATCATGATTTGATTATTTTTTCGGCAGTGACTCCAAATGCACACTTCTGCGGGTTGAGCCGCATCTTGTATTTTTGGATCCTTTTAAAGAACTTTTACAGTGTTGTGATGTGGTTATCCCAATCTTTGGATTTGACTATCATATCATCAACGTACACCTCGACCTCCTTATGTATCATGTCATGTAGTATAGTAGTGGTAGCCCTTTGATAGGTTGCCTCTGTATTTTTCAAGCCAAACGGCATTACACAATAATAATAGGTACCCCAAGGCGTGGTGAATGTCATCTTTTCTCTATCTTCGGGATCCATCAGAATCTGGTTGTATCTGGAAAAGCCATCCATAAATGACAACAAGGCGTGCCTTGCTGTACTATTTATCAAGACATCAATGTGTGGCAATGGAAAATCGTCTTTTGGGCTAGCCTTGTTGAGATTCCAAAAATCCACGCAGACTCAGATACGACCGTCCTTCTTCAGAACTGGCACTATATTGGCTACCCATTTCGGATACTCGGTTACCATTAGGAATCCAGAGTTGATCTTCTTGGCAATTTCTTCCTTGATCTTCAAAGCCTATTCTGGACGGATTCGTCTTAATTTTTGTTTGACTGGTTTGGCATCAGGATATATGGGGATATAGTGTTGGACAATGTTAGGATCAATTCCGGGCATATCTTCGTAAGACCACGCAAATACATCTTTGAATTTTTTTAATAAAGTTATTAATTGTTCTTGTTCAACTATGGATAAAGAAGAACCAATTTAAACATTTTACGGGTTAGTTTCATTACCCAGATTTATTGATAAAGTTTCTTCAATTATTGGTTGGGTATGCATTCCTTTTTCTCTTTTTATTAAAAATTTTATTTCTTCAGAGATATCCCCGTCGAATTCAAAATTGTCAAAAAGCGTATGAAATAAATCAAACAAAGCAAAGTAACCAAAAATCTTGTTCAATTCATTAAAAACAGAGCGAATTACAAACTCTATGGTAAAAGCTGGGAGAGGAGCACCAACAGATGTGCCCTCGATTACAAATTCTGACTCAAACTTGGACTCAGGATAGATAACCTGCGTATTACAAAACTTGAGGGTCTAATTTTTTTACTTCTTTTGCAGCTGTGTCGATGATGAACTTGGTGCAATCTGTCGGCGCGCTGAAGCCCATCATGAAGCAGTCTGATTCAGTTATACTAGCTGAGCCATCTTCTCGTTGAATAGCACTCCCAGGTTGGTACCGTCGAGTTTGTCGGCCCAATCTTCTTCTTAAATCTTCTTTTCTTCCTTCTCTCCTTCCACTATTTCTTCCTCTTCCGTGTCAGATAGCTGATGTTTGAAAAAGATCTCCAACCCTGGTAGCTTTTGATTAGTTTCTTCATCGATCCATGGCTCTGGAAAACCGAAATATGGGAAATCTTCCCCTTCCTTGACGAAGTACCCATTGAGCATCCCGGAATAATTGGTCTTTCACCCCCTTCTAAGCCCTTCTAGGTCTTCTTCTGTTGGCTGATACCCAAGATCAAAATGGTGTGAAGTCGGCAATACCTGAATGGGTTCCAGGATTTCCTGCTGTTTACGTCCCAATCCCATACCCAGGAAGAAGGACATTTTCCTCATCATTGTTACAGCCCGTGTGTTGACATACAGAGTTATGCCCTCTCCTCCTCTCAGGGGGTGAATGCTGTCTTCTTCGTGGATAGTCAAAACTGTCCCGTTCTTTATCAATTTTAGTTTTTGGTGAAGGGTAGATGGTACTGCCTGGGCATTTAGATCATATAGCCACGGCCTACCCAGCAGCAGATTGAAGGAGACCGACACGTCTAGCACGTGAAACTCAACTGACGTCTCCAGAGGTCCTACTGAAATGGCGAATGACACCAGTCCTAGTACATCCCTTCTTGTGTTGTCATAGGCTCGCACCCCTTGATTGTAGGGAGTAAACTGGTCTGGCCTCATCTCTAAGCAGACGACCGTTCTCAATGGGAAAACGTTCAAGGCTAATCCATTGTCAATTAGGGTTATCGGGACCCACATTTCTAGGCATTTGACAGTGATGTATAGTGGCTTGTTATGACTTTTTTCTTCAACGGGAAAATTCTTATCAGAAAAGGAAATAATTTTTAGTTAAGCAGTTGGCAGAATAAGCCCAATGAGTTGCTCAGGGGTTGCATATATCGGGACACCGACCTTGTTCAACACCCTCAAAATAGCCTGCCTGTGCTTATGCGAAGCCATCAATAAGCCCCAGATACTGATGTTGGCTTGCGTCTTTTTCAATTGTCTCAATGCAGCATCATCCTCCTCCTCTTCCTCTGTCTCCTTCCCTTTTCTACTCGGCTGTCCCTTCTCTAGCTGAGCTGGCTTAAAATGTCGTCCGTTTCTAGTTAGGTGCTCCACGCCGTCTTTAGGATCCCATAACCCTGGCATCACATTATCAGCCTGTCTCACTTCGTTTACGTGCCGAGGGCTTTCAAACACCCACAAATCATTTAAGTCACTAACGGCTACCCTTTCCCTTCTTTCCTCATCATCTTCAATAGCCCATGTGTTATCAATTTCCTCCCAAATATCCTCTTCGATAAAGTCCACCTGCTGTTCCCAAGCGGCCCAGAAGTCAGTCCACTCTACTCCATATGATTTCAACACGATTCTTACAAGCCAGTAGGACTGCATTTCATCGACGTACACTTTCTCTTCAAAAAGTTAGGGTAGGGTGATTCCATCAAGCACATGGCCAAACCCATAAGGTCGACTCGGGTAATCCAATAGCCAGTCATCTTCTTCATTGCGCTCCTCCTCTTGTTGGTAGGTTTGAATTATCGGTTGATACCATTCCCAAACATTATCATTCCATTCTTCCATCCTGTCTCAATTGCCTCTAACTATCATGAATGAGCATGCTGTTTGATCCTCAGTTATTGAAACATGAGGGCGTGGTAGGTGTATTTAACAGATGTGCTGGCTTGGGTTCTCCGATTCCCCCAAAGATATGCAAATTATCCCAGCTTGCCTAGCATGATTCGGCAAGGGGTTAGTCGTTACATTTGGTTTTAGAGCAGCGAATGGTGGTGGGATCACTTTGTTGTCAATGAGATTTTGGATCTCATGACGCAGCTTCATGCACTTATCAGTCAAATGCCCAGGACCTTGATGGAAGGAACAGTATTGGGAAGCATTGAATCTCGGGGGCAGGGGATCAGGAACAGGCATGGGGTCCAATGGTTTGATGAGACCTTTCTCAACGAGTCGATTCTGGGCGATGGATAAAGAAATGTTGAGGGGAGTAAACACCCTCCTTGGCCTTATTACTGTTGACCGTTATCTGACTGTTGGGCATTATTGAATTGCTAGGCGGAAGAGGATGGGTTCAGTAGGTTTACCTCGTTTGAGCGGGACACGAGGTTGGTGGTAGGGGATTGGTTTTGGTTATTTGTGGGGAAAGTCCTTTTGGGGTTTTGGCTTGGCTTGGCCTTTTCAATATCCCTAGACTGGATTGCATCTTCTATCTAAATCTCAGCATCAAACAACTGCTCGATTGTAGAGAGTGGCTGCGTGATCAAATAACGCTTCAACGGGAACTACAGGTTCTTCACCACTATCCTTACTTATTTTTTCTCAGAGGGCTGGTTTGTCATCTTGGTGGCCTTATCCCTCCACCGGGTCAGAAAATCATCAAAAGACTCTCGGTTCTCCTGTTGAGTCGTTTTGAGCTCTCGGGTAGTTACGTCCAGTTGGACATTGTAACTATACTGACTGATGAAAGCCGTAGCTATATCCTCCCAAGTTCTAATCTTTGCTACGTTGAGCGAGAGAAACCATTTCTGGGCTGCCCCAAAAAGAGATTGGTGAAAGAGTTGAGCCTTCAACTGGTCATCAATTCCCATTGGCGAGAGGGTGCCAACTTACATTCGGAGATAAATTCTGGGATCTCTGGTTCTGTCAAACTTCTCCATGTTTGGCATTTTAAATTTTTTCTGTAATTTAGCATCTGAGAACAAACATAGTCCCCCCACATCGAACATGTATTCCTCAATCCCTTTGGCCTTTCTAAGGACCTTCTCCATCTTGTCGATCTTCTCAATAAATACAGATTCTCTAGACTGTGTAGTGTTTTTTTCCTCAACTATCACCTGACGAGGGTTATGGGGTGGTGGTGGAACAACTTGCGGTCCATCGGGGACCTAGTTGTCATCCCAAAAGTCTTTGGCATTCTCATTCGTGTCATCTGGTTGTCCATTCACAACAGAGATACAAGCTTAAATTGTCCAGATCTGTGCCTGACATTGCACTTGAGCCTGGGTCTGCTATTCTACGGCTCGTTGTATATTAGCAATTACCCTCATTAGGGCTGTCAAATTCACCTCATTTTTTGCTATCTCAACTGACTATTTGGGTACCCTATAGAGTCTTCCTGTCATTGATCTTTCCCAGATACGTGCTAATTGAACATTTCTCAGCTCAATGGTAAACTCACAGAGAACATCTAAATCCCAAAAGTAGAGTAACTAGTATCAAACTCTTTCCAGGCAGACATTCTGGCAATAGGTAGCAAATATCTCGAATTTCCAAAATAGTGGATCATGAGCAGATAAACACGGAGACTGACACAATGCCCCTGTTGGGCTCGTGCCGGCGCACAACAGGATAACTTGAAAACTAGAAAGATGGTTAAGAAGGGGAATCAACTAAATTCTAAAGGGGAAGTCCATCTAAAATGAGAAAACGAACAGCACTTCGGCAGGAAAACAAAGCTACGTTGACCGGACTGGTTTGACCTAAAAATTCTAAGAACAAATGGGCAACATGACGGTAGAAAAATAATTCTCATGGGTATTACAAGGGTTTGAAAGAAACGAGCTTATGTCGAGAATTTGGAGGAAACGAGCCTATGTCAAGGGGAAGGGAACTAACGACCCGAAAAGATCTCGGAGGAGAGAGAAACTATCCTAGAAGTGTTAAAACAAAACACAAGCATGACCTCGGGAAGAAACTATGGTAAGAAAAACCGAATATGGTGAAAAATAAAACCCGAGTAAGAACCCGAAGGAAAAACTAACCTAAGCAAAGGATAACAGAAAATTCAGGTCGAACTTGGAGAAATGACTAGCCTAAACTTGATCAAAACAATCCTAACAATATACAAACAAAATATACAATGAAGAAAAACACATAATCCTACTAGGGTTAGCAACACCTATTTGGGGGCTTCTAAGTTCACTATATGTAAAAGGCTAGTTTTGGTTAATCGAACATGGTACCTTTTGAATAGAGCTGGATATTTACCTTTCATGCCTGGAGTGGTGCAATGCATGGTTAAACGGTACGCCTGTACTCTTTTACGGCACCTCTGATAGCGTACAGTCAGTAAGGGTTTCCCGTCTTCCCAACAATCCCCAAAAAGGATTAGCGTTCAGGGCATCAGGTCGACCAGGCAGGGGGATTTGAAGAATAATGTTTATGCATGCGAAAATGCAAATGAGAAATTTTATTAAGAACCAATGATATTTTCAAGTCTAACCCTCTTATTTGATTTTATAAACCAGTCCCCAGCAGAGTCGCCAGAAAATACTGTGGCGTTGGGATTTTAGGGGTTATTTTGAAAAATGTTAAAAAATAAGAAATTCAAAGAATGTTTAGAAAAACACTTTTAACACCTTGAAAACTAAATTTTGAAAATCCCTTTTGTTAAAAATAGACTCGCCACTTAGTTTTTGAGAAAAATTTAAAAAAATAAAATTAGCTACTGATCTTTAAAACGTTAACCAGAGAAAGAGGGTTCGGGGACTAAGGTACGAATCGGGGAAGGTGTTAGGCACCCCGTTCGCCCAACCATAAGGTTGGCCTCTACTAATCATTATTGGTTCTTTAATAGAATTTCTCAAATGCATGCAAATAAAGAAAATAGAGGTAAATAGAGAACATTCAAAATCAAATATGAAAAGTACATAAGATATGCACATAGCACTCCAAAACACATAAATGCCAAAAGAAAAATCCTAAGTCCTAAGACATATAATTTCTATATAAAAGATACATGGAATATACCCACATGCAATTTCATTAAAATAATCCTAAACTATCATGGTTCAACTGAAAGAACAAAATAACCCAAAGAATGCTAAAATTATCTAAATATGGATCGCTACAAAATATGCAAAACAATTGTGAAATAAAATGATCAAACCCTAAACTAATATATACAATATGTATGTTGTCAAATCATCTAAAAGCATATGCAAAGCATATAAAAAGTCTCGTGTTAAAAACTAACAAAAATAATGAAATCTAATAACAAACATTTTGTGTATTAATAAGAAAATATTTAAAGTTTTAATTTGAAAAAGAAATAAATAAAAGAAAGCTTACAAAAGATTAGTTATGCCAAAAATAAAATATTTTAAAAAAATGCTTATTTAAACAACTATTTACATTTTATGTTTTTAAACAAAGTAAAAAAATAGACATGAGATAAACGAAAAAGTTCTAAAAACAAAAATTATATTACCATTTAGAAGAAAAATAAGAACTAACATAAAAGGGCTTTTTTGTGATTTTTAGGTTTAATAAAAAAGAAAGGCCAAGGAAAATAAGATAAATACTATAAAAAATCAAGCTATAGAAAATGAAACCTTTTTATGAAAATAAAACTAATGATAAAAATGCTATAGAGACAAATTATACTATTATTAAAAGGAAATAAAGCTAACAAAGAAAAATTAGATTAATTTTAGTGAAGAAACTTTAAAACTAAAATTAAAGAGAAAGCAAAAAAAATATAATATTGGCATTAAAGAAAATAAAATGAATAACAAAAGGAGATAAAATGCTATAGAAAAGAAAAAGAAGAGAAAATGAAAAATAAAAATTAAAACATTAAACTAAGATTACAAGTAAGAAATGAAAAAGAAATGACTAATGCATTGAAAGAAAATTACATTAAGTTAAAAGAAATAAAACATGAAAAAGAAAATAAAACTATATTATAAGAAAAAGAAGAAAGAAAATTACATTACTATTAAATGAAAGCTAAGAACTAAAATAGAGCATTCAATTAATGGTATAAGAAAAGAAAATAAAATGCTAATAAACAAAAATTAGACTAATTAAAAAAAAATGAATGTAATTAATGCTAGAACATTAAATTAAAGAAAAAATAAAAGAAACAAAGTACTAATAAAGAAATAACTAAATTAACATTAAAAGAAAATTAACAATTAAATGGGTGAAATATTGACAATTACAACTATTTTCATGTAAGTGTTTTGATTATAACAATTAACAACATAATCAAGTTATAATTGCTAAAGATATATTAGTACTATTTTAATGAATTAATTGAATGTAACAAGGTATTAAAACGAAATAAAAATGAAATATCCTATAAATGAAATTAATATTGAATAGCCTAACTACATTAAACAACAAACTACAAACTACATTGCATATATTAAATGAAATTGACTACAAATTAAATTGAAGAATTTAAAAATGAATATTAACCCGATTACCCCAAGAGAGAGAAATGGAATTTAGAAAGATCGGAGATCCAAACGAGATACCTAGATTATCGGAGAATTCTCAAGTCAGTGGAATGAGCTTCGATTGTCCAATCCTCGGGTGGTGATCCAAGCAAGGCTTTAAGGTAGACGTCGAAGGCTTGGTATTTTGGTAGGGTTTCGGCGTCGGGGCCCGAAATTGCTCGACAATTCGGTAGAATTCCTCTCACTAAACTACTCTATATTTTTCTGTCATTGAAAACATACTAGGGGTACGGTATTTATAGAGTTTATCTGCCAATGAAATGCTGCCATGTCTAAGGGACACGCCAGGCCATTTGGAGTTGGCGGTCGCCACAATGCAAGTTGGCGATTGCCATGTTTTTAAAAGGTTTCACAAAGTTCTTTGGCGGTCTCCATGATGGGAGTGGGCAGTCGCCATGACGAAAGGTGGCGGTCGCCACTTTTCGCTAGCGTTTCTAAGAGATTCTATTCGCGGTCGCCACAATGAACATAGCGGTCGCCTTACTTGGGCAGCAAGTTTCGATAGTTCGTTAAAATTTCATTGGTTCGAAGGTTTCGAGTTCAAATACCACCGAGCTTGGATCACTTCCAGAGGATCATACCGATGCACTATTCCACCTGTTTTCATCATCGAATTCGCCTAAGATTAGGCGGGGTCATATTGGGGTGTCTATAGCTACGAATTTAGAGACGAAATCTATATATTCCCATTAGGTCTGAAAACTTGTAGAACCACCTGAAGGGATAAAACCAATTGGATGTACGTGGATTTACAAGAGGTAGAGAGGAGTAGACGAGAAGGCTGAAACCTTCAAAGCTAGGTTTGTTGTTAAAGGATTCACTTAGAAAGAAGGGATTGACTACGAGGAAATCTTTTCGCCGGTAGCCATGCTTAAGTATATCCGAATTCTCTTATCCATTATCGCACATTTTGATTACAAAATCTGGTAAACGAACGTTAAGACAGCTTTCCTTAATGGAAGTCTTGATGAGTGTATATATATGATACAACCAGACAGATTCATTACAAAGGGCCAAGAACACATGTTGTGTAAACTTAAGAGATCCATTTATGTACTTAAGCAGGCATCGAGATCTTGGAACACTTGGTTTGATTAAGCTATAAAATCTTATGATTTTGAACAAAGTTCGGATGAGTCCTGTGTGTACAAGAAGCGTAACGAAAGTGTGGTGATCTTCCTAATACTTTATGTAGATGATATCTTGTTCATCAGAAACGATATGGGGGTATTATCTACGGTTAAAGTATGGTTATCTGGGCAGTTCGATATGAAAAACTTAGAAAAAGCCAGTCACATTCTTGGGATCAAGCTTATGCGAGATCGAAAACAAAGGATGCTGGGCTTATCACAAGCAAAGTATATCAATGATATCCTAGCTCATTTTTGCAAGCATGATTCTAAGAAAGGGTTTTTCCCTTTCAGGTATGGAATCACTCTATCCAAGGATCATTCTCCTAAGGCACCTGATGAGATAGAGAAGTTGAAGATGGTTCCTTATACTTTGGTAGTAGAAAGCCTCACGTATGTAATGCTTTGCACTAGACCCGACATCTGCTTTGCTATTGGCATGGTTAGTAGATATCAGTCTAATCCATGGTACAAGTATTGGATTGCAGTAAAAAATATAATCAAGTACCTAAAAAGGACTAAGGATTATATGTTGATTTACCAGGCAGACAATTTTGTACCTTTGGGCTACATAGACTCAGATTTTCAATCAAACATAGAGCTTGCATCAGGAGACAATCTTGTAGATCTTTTACAAAAAACTTACTGGCTAAGACTTTTGATAGTCATGTTAAGGACATGGGAGTCAGATGTATGGGAGCATGGTTTTGAGTAGAAGTGAGAGATTGCTAGGGTTTATATACTGAAAACTATGTTTTTAGTATTTAATTTTATTTTTAATAAAATTAATTTTTTCATTTGATGAGAAACTTTATGAGCAATGTATATGTATTATTTCTTCAATGTTATACATAGATGCTCGATATTCTGTATAGTATTTAATATGGTGTGTAGAGTACGGCTTGGACACAGAAGATCAGATTTTAGGTTCTTGCAGAATATAAATTTTATGTTCATAGTTTAGATAGAAATGGACATACCATCGGTACGACTGTAGTATAGAGTTTTAGTAGGCCTGTATTGGTTATGGGGAACAGATAATAGCGTCGTCTATTGTTCCGACTCCCTGTCCTAGTACACTTTGTGTCTATTGAATGGGACATTTGGAAAAATTAATTTTATACGAACAATATAAATTAAACCACACCCCAAGATTATTATGAATAGTGCTTATTCTCTTAATTCTGAAATAATTTTTGATTTGTGTATATTTAATATTCATTATTTTGATTCATTAAAAAGTGCGATCTTATATGGGTCTATATTCCCGGTGAGTTGGATAGCGGTATTATTTATATGGCAAATATTAATTATTGACAGAATTCACATCCCAAAAAATCGAGATTGACGATACCCTCTTAAAGAAGCTTATAAGTTTTGGTCGGGCCAAACCCTCCAGGTGAATTTGATTATCCGGCGGTCAAATAAGTTAAGCGGAAGGGTTTAAGAAATATCAAGATGCCGATTAAATTAAATTATCTGCAATTAAATTTAATTGGCAAGTATCGAGAATCTTAACGTGGGGAGAAATGGTAAGCATTTAATAACAAGACCTCAATGCAATAAGGTCTTGAGATTATGGGTCAGAGTGAAATTATAGTTCTTTAGTGGTGTGAATTATAATTCAGTATTTTATAAAAATTGCAGAAACCGCTGCGTCTTTTCATAATTGCAAAAATTGCTAGTAGGTATCTGTGTTCAACTAGAAGTCTTACCCATAATTACTCTCCAGGTCCCTGCTGTGGCCCTATATAAATGCGGGTAGGCTGAACTAGTTTGAGATCATATCGTTGATATATCATATTTTGTCTCTTAAGACTAAATATATCTGGGTTCTACCGGTATGAGTTCTCAATAGTCTGTAGCACACACTACATTCGGGGATCGCATACGGGAATACGGTAAAGGATCTGATAAGAGCTTCAACTCATAATGAAATTGTAGTTGAAGAATAGATCGATAAAAGTTATTCTTCTAAATTAACTTTGGTTGCACAGGTTTTATTTTGATCGTTCTTCGTCAAAAGTTTTATTTGGAGCCCGTTTTGGCATTTGCCCATCCAATTAATTTTTTACTGAAAATCATTTACAAAAATTATGATCTTGGTAGTATTGCCTTCAACAAAATTAACTCCATAAGATCCCAAAACCTAAAGACAATCAAGACTTTAAAAAGATAACTCACAAGCCGCAAAACATTCCCTCTTTATTTAGATGGCAGGTAGACGACCTAACCATCAGTGGCCAACAGATGGACCCGTAGAAGAAAAAGCGCTAAGGTTAGCCCAGGTTTTGCGTGAGCTTACCTCCAGCATTAACCGTCCTTACATCCGAGGTAGGGCATGGTTCTCATCAGGACTTAGAAAATAATGAGCACCTACGTTCAAGGGAGAAGCGAAACTGAGACTAGCCGAAGAATGGCTAAGAGCTGCCAAGAAGTTATTTAACTCCATGGGAGTGCAGACCGAGGCCGATCGAGTAGCTTTAGCAGCACAACTATTAGAAGGAGAGGCCGACTACTGGTGGTCTATGATTGACAACACCTAAGATGTTGCAACTCTGGCTTGAAATCAGTTTAAAGAATTATTTTTGGAAAAGTACATCCCAGCTCCCATTCGACAAGGACAAGTAAGAGAATTTCTAGAGCTAAAATAAGGATCTATATTAGTAACCCAGTACGTCAACCGTTTTAAAGAGTTGAACCGATTCGCCGCGACCATCATACCGGATGAAGAATCAAGGGCACGAAAGATCGAGTGGGGTGTAGAACCCTCTATCCAAACTAGATTCATCTTCTTATGGCTTTCGACTAACACTCAAGTAGTACAAGTAGTCCTATTAACAAAGACAAATTTAGCTAACTCTATAAGAATTTGGAACCAGAAGAAAGGAAACACCAGCTCTGGAAGACCAGTAAGAAGCAACCGAGTGTTTGTTCCAAAGAAGCCATATCAATAGGAGAATAGACAAAAACGACCATGGGACTCCTCTACCAAATTTATAGTTTGCTTTAAATGTCACCAACAAGGACATAAGAGGTCTAAGTGCCTGCGCGTAGGACAAAGGACTCTGAACAACCACTCCCAATAGTGGAGGCAACCCTAGAACCAGCCACCAAAGTACCTGCAGGTAGTTCAGGTCACCCGATTAGCAACTAACCAACAAAATAAGAAGGGAAGGCCATCGCTTAACAAAAACTAGAGGCCCTAGGGAGGACGCAACTTTGCTATGCAGGAGGAGGAAGTAGAACGCACTCAAGTTATGCAAAGTATGTCCATGCTGTTCAATATCTTAGAGAAAGTGTTGTTTGATTCTGGAGCATCCCATTTTCTCATATCTTCGGCATGTACGCAATCTCTGCCCTTGGAACCCAAAGTGTTTAGATCAGACTCTAAGCGTCAATACACCTTTATGCCATACGATATGTGAATTAGGGATTTTAAGAAATACGACGTGATTCTCGGAATGGACTAGCTCTTTGGACATGTCACGCTCCAAACTCTGGGTCACGTGAAACACCCATAAACAACCAAACGCTACATCCAGCCCGAGAATATACTCTCAAAATAAACCATACATGCATTGTATATAAACGCCAAATGATAATATTACACGGCTCTAACGCCCGAAAAACATGTTAAAGCATACATGTAAAAAGCTAACAGTAAGGAAGACTACACTTTTCTGCCTCTCCATCACCTCTTGATCAACCTGCGGGACCGGTACCTGAAGAAAATTAAAATCCCACACCGTGAGCCAAAGCTCAGCAGATTCTAAACAACACATGCAATATAAGCTAAACATGCTAGGAAAACGAGGTGCAGTTTTCGACTCTCTTTCGAGCCATTAAAACAGTTTGAAACAGTTTTAGATCACGACTCACTAAAGCGAGAAAACAATTTTCACATGCAATGGGAAAGCGAGGATAAAAAATATTTTTCGACTCATTAGAGCCTTGAAAACGATTCCAGTATTACGACTCTCGCAGGCCGTTAATACAGTTTTTAAGAAAATTGGTCTATCCACCCCGATATGCAGTACATGCAATCCATGAATCTTCTCAGACTTTCACCGTAGGACCACTGCCCCAACTAATGTATCTTCTCGGACTTTAATCGAAGGACTACCGCAGCCCCAATCGCACACACACCGGCTTTCGCAGCCTACCTCATACACTGACTTTCGCAGCTTACCTCATACACCCACACATGCACACGTGCATCATCAATCAGGATTTACATCTACTGGATCACAGATTCATCTAATCCATTTCACACACATGCAAACCTAAACCAGGATTTAAAGCATATAACCATGTATCAACACAACGTTCTACAAATCACGTCACATGCCTATAAAAATCTTAGTTTTGAAGCATAAACCACGTTACACATAATGATATTACCTTATGTAATTTAATTACATATTCTGTACATAAATAAACAGTTATAAATGCACATAACCATGTATAACAATACATCACAACGCCACCCACCAAAATAAATCGACATCAACTCACAGGGACAACCAGGCCTAACCCGAAGGCCAACACCAACCCCTCAAACCATGAGGTTACAAACACCACCTTTCTCTTCAAAAGGATCAAGAGCTCAAACACACTCCATACCCAACCACGACGCACACAACCGTGCCACAACACCAAAAACCAACTACGCATGTCACACCCGAGGACAGTACTCAAACACACACTCGAGGCCACGATATGACCCCCGTAACCACCACACAACCAACTAAATCCCAAAAGGGATCCAAAGGTATTTGAATCAACTAATTCCCATAAATTAATCAACTAAATACCAAAGAACACCAATCGGATACCGAAACCCAACCATCGAACCACCATCACACTGCCCAGGAGTTCAGTCAACTGACCCAAGCCCCCAGTTAACCGAACAACACACTGGAAAACACCAAAATGCCTCACGCACAGTTCAGTTGACCAAACCCCAAAACCATGTTCCAGTCGACTGAACCTATGAGTTAAGTCGATCGAACTCACCTTGAAACTATTTTTCAAGCAACGGGTTTGGCCCTCCAAACCCTGAATCGAAGCCTCCAAGCTCTGATTCAACACCCTCAAACATCTACATGCCTAGGCCTAACACCAAGGCCTCAAAGGAAACCCTCGACTCCCGATTCTATCCACCGAAATCGACAAAAATCTAATTTTTAACCCAAAAACCCAAATTTACAGAAAATCAGATCTACAACAATTCGACCGGTAAAAAGACACCCGATTACCCGTAGCACCCTTATAATACATACAGGTCTCGAATCCTAACTCGGTGAGTTTAAAACTCGACATCTTAATCTACGTGTAAAATCGAGCCTCGCCAAAATCAAAATCTGACCGGATGGTTGCATAGCCCACCTTGCCAATAACAAGGATCCACTAATGGATCGTTGAAAATCGAGCCTCAGGTCCCCGAGACCTTAGAGAGAAGGTAGAGAGAAAATGGAAAACTTACTGGAGATGTTTTGAAAAATATCTTTATGAAAATATCAAACTCTAGATATTTATAGTTCTCTACAATAATTTTTTTTAAAATTTTTGAAATTCGTCCCACAGTGGCCCACAGCCCAGGGAACCTACCCCGTATGCATATCTAAGCCTGATCATACATTAAAAGCAGTAAAAAATGTTCAACAAAAACATATAACGCGCGTCGAAAAACATCGAAAAAGAAAACGAGTCAGGGTCTCACAACTCTACCCCCTTAAAGGAATTTTTCCTCCGAAATTCGGTATAAGGTCAAAAGAAATGACCACGTCGATCACAATCGACACAGGTACACAAGATGGCCAGCCAAACCATTCCTAGGATATAGTCAAACAAGGTCAAGCATACTAAACAATAGCCAACTATCTCACAGACACGGGATCTACAGCCCATCCCAACTTCACAATCTCACCAACCACTGCCTCAACACAGCACACCATCCACGGGATCCATAACCAACCCCAAATAGATGTAATGAAGAATCTGACCCGTAACCTGCATACTCAGAAAGTACCTCTTCTCGCTGAAGGCATATCGGCATCCTCCGGCGTGACCGGTGTCCTCGAAGCTATAAGAGATTAAGCTCGGGGCATTCCCATTCTGTCCTGTCCACCAGTACTCGGTGCTGTCAGCTGTCGCACCGACTGAACTAACGTTCCCCTATCTGTCACTCGGGAAGTCTGAACTGCAGAAGGTCACTGTCGGTACTCAAATGAACCTGGCACATACGAACCCATTGGTGTGTCCTCCCTGCTCGGCGCACTGTCTCTCTGGGGATAATTCCTACAAATATGTCAGGACTATCCACACTTATAGCAAACTAACGGTTCCCTCCCCTGCGGCTGCACTGGAGCCAAACTCTGGGATGGTCTCGGCTGTAAACAATTCGTTGCACGATGCCCCGACTGCCTGCATCAAAAATAGGTTAACTCCTTCTGCCATGGCATCCCAGACGAAGCCATAGATGGTGATGGTGCTAAAAACATCTGTGGTCCAAATGGATAAAAGCTAGGTCCAGAGGACTTCTGCCTCTTGTTGGGACGCCCAGCTGCCTGTGCCTCCGTACCGCCCTGTGATGTCCTGGTCTCCCTCAAAGCTCGAGTCTCAGCCAAAGCATTCTCAACCATCGCTGCTGCCTCCACCAGCTCTCTAAACACATGAAATCCCATCACAGCCACTCGCTCCTTGATCGCTGGCCTCAAACCCCGCTCAAACCTCATCGAAAGCAACTCATCTGTGCACTCTACCTCTGGTGCAAACCGAGACAAGCTCGTAAACCTGGCCTCGTATTGCATAATATCCATGGCCCCCTGGGTAAGAGAATAGAACTCCTCCCTGCATAAGTCTCTCCTTGAATCCAAGAAGTATCTCTCCAGAAAGACTTATGTAAAAGATACCCATGTAACCCCTACTGTGTTCCTGGCATACCTCCACCACTGGTGAGCATCACCTCTCAGCTGAAAGGTGGCAAAAGAAACCTGCAACTCATCCTCCACAATCTGTAATGTGTCCAGGATCCAAGTCGTCAACTCCAACCACTCTATCGCCATAAGAGGATCAGGTTCTCCTACAAAGGTAAGTGGATCCATGCGCCTGAACTCTCGCATTGCCACGGTAACCCCCACATCTCTCGTCTCAAGCACTCTCTCTCCCTCCCTAACAGTCTCCCCCCAGCAACCAGCTGCTGGATAGAACCAATCAGCACACGTAACAGCTCCATCGCGTCCATCGATCCTAGGGGAGCATTAGCATCCCCAGCATCAGGGATAGGAACATCCCCTTGGCCAACACGGCCACGGCCTCGACCACGGCCTCATCCTCTCCTCGCCGACATCGCGTCTATATGAAAAAGATAGAATATGAGATTTAGCACATAGTATAAACCGCATAAGCATGAAAACACATAAGCACATAGGTTCATGCTAAACAACCCCACGTACCAAGGAGAACTAACAAGAATGACTCGTTAATCTGGATATGTGAGACCCTAACCCATTTTCTTTTTCGGTATTTTTCGACGCGTGTTATGTGTTTTTGTTGAGCATGTTTTTACTGCTTTTAATGCATGATCAGACTTAGATATGCATGCGGGGTAGGTTCCCAGGGCCGTGGGTTACTGTGGGGCAAATTTTAAAAATTTCAAAAAAAAGATATTTTGAAGGACTATAAATATCTGGAGTTAGATTTTTTCATAAAGATATTTTTCAAAATTTCTCTAGTAAGTTTTTCGTTTTCTCTCTGCCTTCTCTCTAATTTCTTGGGAGCCTGGGGTTCGATTTTCAACGATCCAACAGCGGATCCTCGTTATTGGCACGGTGGGCTACGCAACCATCCAGTCAGATTTTGATTTCGACGAGGCTCGATTTTGCACGTGGATCGAGACGTCGAGTTTTAAACTCACCGAGGAGGATTCTAGACATGTATGTTATAAGGGTGTTATGGGTCAGAGTCTATTGTTGAGGGAACGTCTGTTTGTGCACTTTTTGCTATTTATAATTTTGAGTTTGTAATTTCATCTTCCTTCAATAAAATGAACGAGATTTCCGATTACTCTACTTTATTTGATTTATTTCATATGCTTTCTGACGATTTTGAATTCGACGGAGATATCTCTGAAAAAATAAAATTTTTAATAAAAAGAGAAGAAGAAATGCATGTTCAATCAATAGTTGAAGAAACTTTGTTAATAAATCTGGATAATGAAATTAACTCACAAAATGTACAAATTGGTTCTTCTTTATCCTTAGTTGAACGTGAACAATTAATAACATTATTAAAAGAATTCAAAAATTTATTTGCATGGTCTTATGAGGATATGCTCAGAATTGATCCCGACATTGTCCAACACCATGTCCCCATGTATCCTGATGCTAAATCGATCAAACAAAAGTTGAGACAGATTCGGCCAGAATGGGCTCTGAAGATTAAAGAAGTTGCCAAACAAATTAATGCTGGATTCCTAATGGTAACTGAGTATCCGAAATGGGTAGCCGACATTGTGCCGATTTTAAAGAAGGACGATCGTATCCGAGTCTGCATGAATTTTTAGGATCTCAACAAGGCTAGCCTAAAAGACTATTTTCTACTACCGCACATCGACGTTTTGGTAGACAATACAGCGTGGCATGCCTTGTTATCATTCTTGGATTGCTTCTCCGGGTATAACCAGATTCTGATGGATCCTAAGAACAGAGAAAAGACGACATTCACCACACCCTGGGGCACCTATTGTTATCGTGTAATGCCATTTAGTTTGAAGAATGCAGGGACAACCTATCAGAGAGCTGCCACTGCATTACTACATGACACGATACATAAGGAGGCCAAAGTGTACGTGGATGACATGATAGTCAAGTCCAAGGATCGGGATAGCCACATTGTAATACTGCAAAAGTTCTTTTAAAGGACTCGAAAGTACAAGATGCGACTCAACTCAAAGAAGTGTTCTTTTGGAGTTACTGCAAAAAAAATACTCGAATTTATGATCACTTAACGGGGCATCGTAGTTGGCCCCTTAAAAATTAAAGCAATCTTGGAAATGCCTTTTCCGAGGATTGAGCGAGAAGTCAGGGGTTTCCTGGGTGAAATGCAATTCATCAGTCGATTCATCACAAAACTGACAACTACTTGTGAGCCGCTCTTCCGTCTGCTGAAGAAAGGAGTCGAGTTTAAGTGGATCAGAAATGCTAAGACGCCTTCGATGCTGTGCGACAGTACCCTCAAAATCCTCCTATTTTAGCTCCTCCCGAACCTGATAAGCCACTAATCCTCTACTTGTCAGTGGCTGATTCAGCTATGGGATGTATACTGGCGCAATGGGTGAAACTGGAACTGAAAAGGCGGTCTATTACCTAAGCAAGAAGATGACGGGGCCAGAAATACGATACACACCATTGGCGAAGACTTGCTGGGCTTTAGTTTGGGCTTCCCAAAAACTAAGACATTGCATGCTGTCTTTCATGGTGAATATCATCTTCTGGATGGACCCATTGAAGTACCTGTTTGAAAAGCCAGCATTGATAGCAAGGTTGACTCGATGGTTGCTGTTATTATTAGAATTCGATCTCAGATATGCCACCTAGAAATTAGTCAAGGGTAGAGCAATGGCAGAATTCCTGGTCGACCAACCAGTTGAGGGAGGTGAAGACATGGAGTTCTAGTTTCCTGACGAACAGCTGATGAAAGTCAGGGTTGATAAGTGGACTCTTTATTTTGATGGTGCATCCAACCAGAATGGTTACAGAATAGGAGTCCTTCTTGTCACTCATGACGAATCACATATCCCCATGTCTTTAAAGCTCAATTTTGATGTTACCAATCATCAGGCTGAGTATAAAGCATGTTTAGTTGGATTAGAGGCAGCGTTAGAATTAAGGGCAAGGAAGCTGGAAGTCATCAGAGATTTGACACTGGTGGTTTCATAAGCAAGAAAAGAATGAAAGGTCAGGGATGTGACATTGATTCTTTACCATCAAGTGCTAGAGAAGCTGATACCAAGCTTTGAATCAGTAATCTTCACCCATGTGCCAAGACTACAGAATAAGTTTGCCGACACATTGGCCACCTTAGCGTCCATGATTGATAAACCATCCGAGGTCAAAATGAGGCTCTTGATAATCGAACAGAAGAGAAAGCCAGCATATGAGGTGATAGCCGCAATTGAGGACAGCATCGATGACCTTCTATGGTATTTTGACATTAAGAACTTCGTGGAGAAAGGAGAATACCCCAAGTTTGCTAGCAAAAAGGAAAAAAGGGCAATACGACGATTATTTGCACAATTTGTCATGTGCGGGGGAATACTATACAAACGAGGGCATTCTGGTGTCAATAAGCTGTGTGTCAACACAGAAGAAGGCCAAGAGCTGATGAAAGAGATACATGCTGGAGTTTGTGGGCCACACATGAGTGGAAACATGTTAGCCAAGAAGATGCTACGACAAGGATATTTTTGAACGACGATGGAGACAGACTGTATACAGTTCGTGCAGAGATGCCACAAGTGTCAGATTCATATAAATCTTATGCACGTTCCCCCATCTCAGCTATATAACTTGACGTCACCATGGTCGTTCTCAGTATGTGGCATCGATGTGATCAGCAAAGTAACATCGAAGGCATCAAATGGGTACGAGTTCATCTTAGTGGCCATTGACTATTTTACTAAGTGGGTGGAAGTAGCCTCCTACTCAGTATTGAAAGTCTCTTATGTTGCCAAGTTCATCAAGCAAAATATCATATGTCGGTACGGGGTCCCCTATGAGGTCATCTCGGATAATGGCTCACATTCCCAAGGAGAGGTCTTGGATCTTTTCGAAGAATACCAGATAGTAGCTCACAAATTCTCACCATATCGACCATAGACTAATGGAGTAGTCGGGGTAGCAAACAAAAACATCAAGAAGATCCTACGAAAGACGATCAATTCACATAAGGATTGGCCGGTACACCTATCATTCACACTCTGGGGATACAGAACGTCAATCAGAACTTCAACAGGAACTACACCATACTCTTTAGTGTACGAGATGCAAGCTGTGCTTCCCATTGAGGTAGAAATCTCTTTGGTAAGAGTAGTGGCCGAGGTTGGTATTTCAGAAGCAGAATGGTAAAGGAACCGAATGGAAGAGCTGCTCTTGTTTGATGAAAGAAGACTGCAAGCTCTGTTTCATGTACAAGGATACCAAAGGAGCTTGAGCATTCAATAGGAAGGTCAAGACCTGGGATCTCAGAGAAGGAGATTTGGTTCTTAAGGAAATTAGAGCTCCTATCTTTGACCCAAGAGGTAAGTTCAAGCCAAACTGGTTCAGACCATTTCTAATCAAAACCATCATGACTGGTGGTGCAGTTACCATTTTGGACTTGGACGGCAATGTGTTCTCCACACCAGTAAATCTCGATCAGCTCAAAAGTACTATCCTTGAGATAAAAATAAAGATAAAATAAAGCTCGCTGAGTCAAAAACTAAAAGGCCGCTTAGAAAAAAGTCAAAGCAGTCCGCAAGGTCGAAAACCCAAAAGGGCGACCTTAAAGAAAGTTAGGCCATCACAAAAGGAGAGCGTCAATACCCAATTGAAAGTCGAGCCTGAACTACGTTATGGCCTGATTTCATTTTCTTGGGATACGTAGGCAGCTTGTTAAAAGAAGTCTGTCCACTTTCTTCGTTTTAACCATCTTTAAATCTGAGTAAGACCAATACAAATTTATCTTTGAGTTTTGATAATAAAGTCATTTAATTGAACCAAAAAACTTTGGATAATTTTGAACCTTCTTTTCATTACTTTAGTTTCAAATTACAAGGTTTTGAAAATAAAAAGGGAGGACATGCAAGTCACAAACTCTACAAACAAAAAAAGAGGAAAGCTATGAAATCTTTAAGATAAAGTAGAAGTCCTCAAGTATTTCTCCTCTTTGTTGCCTGTTTTTCTTCTTCTTTGTCTTTCTTTCCCTATCCTGCAACAGCCATATCCTATACTCGGCAGAAAGCTCGGAACACTGTAGTTCCTGCATCTCCATCCGTGAATGAGATGATTAGGCATCTTGATACAATGCTAGAAATGGGACCCGCAATGCAGATGAAAATAAACGACCTCGAATATTGTAAGGGATGACCTGACTATGACTGAATTGTCGCATGATCCGACAGAGATAATAGAAAATAGTTTGACACAGACCACCAATCAATAGAACACCAGGATGATCCATGGTAGTCAGAGTCATGACAGGAATTCGCCACCCGGGGCACTGCCAAGTTATATTTGGGCCAGTCAGAAAAGAGAGGTATTGTCGTTAGGCGGCCTCGGTGTTGCATATTTGATAGCAGGGGTGGTAAAGGAAAGCTACGGCACTGTGTCTATCAGTAGGTGGTTTCTGCACAAGATTCACCTTCTCCATCAGCCAGACCTGCAGCGAAAGTTAGATCAGTAAGAGAAAAGCTTTGCAGTATGACAAAAGTTTGATAAAGAGAAAGGTTTGAGCTTACCTAAAGAAGCAAGGGGCAACCAGCTGTAGACACTCCAATTTGACCCCGCTCAATCTTAGGTGAATTCGGTGATGAAAACAGGTGAAATGGTGCTTCAGTTCGATCATCGGGAAGTGATCCAAGCTCGGTATTTGAACCCAATCATCCAAAAACCTTCAAACAAAATGAAATTTTGTTGAACCATCGATAACTTGTAATGTAAGTCATCCCCAAAGTGGCGACCACCATGTTCATTGTGACAACCGTCAATAGAACCTCTTAGAAACCCTAGCCAAAAGTGGCGACCGCCACCTTCAACCTGACGATCGCCATCTTGCATTGTGGCGACCGCCAACAGAACCTTGTAGAACCTTTCTTAGACCTGGCGACCGCCATGTCCAACATGGCGACTGCCAACTCCAAATGGCTTGACATGTCCCAAAATGTGGCACCATCTCATTTGTTGAAAAATTCTACAAATACCGTACCCCTGGTACATTTTTTAGGATAGAATTTTAGAGAGAGATTTAGTGAGAGAAGCTTTGCCGAGTCGTAGAGCAATTTTGAGCCCCGACGCTGAAGCCCTGTCGAAATACCGAGATCCGAACCTCTAACGTCTACATTGGAACCCTAGCTTGGGATCACTATCTGAGGATTGGACTTCCAAGGCACATTCCCCGACTTGAGGATTCCTTACCGATCCAGGTACTTTGCTTGGATCCCCGGTCCTTCTAGCTCCACTTTCTACCTCTTTAGAGTGATCGAGTCCTTTTGACTGTTTCATTTTCACTATGTCCTTGCATTGTTTATTTAGTTGTTACATTTATGTTTGAATTCAAGCACTAGCCTACGTAGTTTACTTGTTTTATTTATTTATTTACTTGCATCAAATTCTCATTAATTCATCAATTAAGTGCTAATATAATTTGACAATTACAACTTGTAATGTTGTTAATTGTTATTATCAATGCACTAACATTCATGTGAATGTAGTTGTCAATATTACATTCATATTTTCTAAATAATTGTTTATATATTTTTTTTCTTTTCTTTTAGTATTAGTCTAATATTCCTTCAAATAGTATTTCATCTTTTTTTTCTTGCATTATTAGTTTACTTTTTTAGAATTTATTTCCTTTTTCCCTTATTTTCTTCTAAATAATAGCATAATTTTTCTTTCTAGAATTTTATTTACTTTTATTTTCTTTTCCTTGCAAGGTAGTTTTATTTTTTTTAATGCTCTTTTTTTTCTTTTAATATAGCTTTATTTTTCTTTTCTTTCCCTTTAATGTTAACTTAAAATCTCTTCACTAGCATTAATTTATTCAAATGTTTATTTTATTTTTCTTTTCTTTTCTATCAATATTAGTATAATTTTTCTTTAATTTCACTAAACCTAAAAATCATAAAGAGTCTTCTAAGATAATTTTTTTTCCTTTTAAATGTAATTTTCTTCTCTTTATCTTTTTTTCTTTTTGTTTTCTTCTATCTCTTTTAAAGAAAATGTAAATAATAAATAGTTAAGTTTTCTTTTTCATTAATTAAATAACATTTTTCTTAACCTCTTTATTTTGCATGTTTTTTTCTTTTATAGAAGTTTTTTAAATCTTTAAGTTCTCTCTTATTATAAAATTCTTATTTTAAGTTTCTTTGTTAGTAAACTTTCTTTTTAATATAGAACTTTTATACATTTTTTTTCTTAGTATTTCCTTTATCAAAAGTTCATCATGTTAAATGCTAACATAGTTTATTTTGTTAACATATATGTTTTAGTTCCTTTATTTGAAACCATGTTGAGGATAGTTTAGTTAGTAATTCATGTTTAAATTTTGATAATTTCTAACATGTTTTTGCTCTTTTACTTAAATCATGATAGTTTAGTTCATTTTAATAATATTATATGTGGGAGTGTTTTATGTACCTTTTAGCTATAAATTGCATGCCGTAGAATTTAGAATTTTTCTTTTGGTATTTTTTTTATTTGGCGTTCTATATACATATGCTATGTATTTTCTATATTTGATTTTGGGTATTCTCTCTTTGCCTCTATTTTTTTTATTTGCATGCATTTGAGAAATCACATTAAAGAATCAATGATGATTAGTAGAGGCCAACCTTATAGTTAGGCGAACGAGGTGCCTAACACCTTTTTGGATTCGTACCTTAGTCCCGAACCTTTTTTCTCTGGTTGACGTTTTCATGATCAGTAGTCATTTTTATTTTTCTTAATTTTTTTCAAAAACTAAGTGACGATTCTATTTTTAACAAATTTTTTTTTTTAAATTTGGCTTTCAAGGTGTTAAAATATTTTTTAAACATTTTTAAATTCTCTTATTTTTGAATATTTTTCAAAAATCCCAAAATCTCAACGCCACACCAGCAAAAGTAGAGGTCTCACCACGATGAACTACATCTAGACCCAGTAGTGTCTCGACTAGGATATGTGGTACAAAGTCTGTCTCCATCCACATCTGACCAGTGATGTCAACCAGTACACAACTAACTTGCCTATCATAAGGGATGAGAAGATACTGGATGAGAAGGCAGAAACAAAGGGTATAACGATATTGTAGCTGAAAGTCGAGGTCACTGAGGTCGCCGATAAGACGAAACCTCTCAATGAGCCATGGAATGTCAAGGAAGTCATCCAATGTCAGAAGAGAAGCTTACATCCTAGACAGGCCACAAAGTTGCGTCACTTGCTGTCGAGCCGAAAGGAAGAAAGTGGGAACAACAATGGAACTCCGCAAAGTTAGGTCCAAAGTAGCAGCAAACTCATCCACAGTGAGGCATAGCCGTTCAAGGCCGAACTGGAAGACGTGGGATTGCGGGTCCCATAGCTGAGCAGCCGCTTTCAATAATGGTCCATCAACCTTTATGGCCATTAGAGGAAACAAAGAGTTGATACCAAAGGGAGCAAAGTTCAAACGTTCAATATGGGAGAATGCTTCAATCCATGAAGAAAGGGGACCAGCCTTCTGAGTGAGAGTAAAAAAAATGAGGCCTCCAAGAATGTATTTATAAGGCATGAAGAGCCTAGGGATCAAAAAAATAATAAAAAGTACAATCAATGTGGCGACCGCCAACTTGAAAGGGCATCGTACAGTGACATAACCCTTTTGATCAGGCGACTGTCATGTTGGATATGGTGGCCGCCATGTTGGATTGTGACGACTGCCACTTTCAAACATGGAGGGTGTGTATCAGTTTGCAGTTTCTGTAACTTGTGTAAAATTTGACATTTGTATTATGCATCTATGACAATTTAAGCAGTAAGTACAAAATAAACCATACAAGCACATGAATATAAGGCAGTGAATGGCACGAAGGCCCCA
Source organism: Heliamphora exappendiculata (assembly GCA_034768845.1). Taxonomy (NCBI): domain Eukaryota; kingdom Viridiplantae; phylum Streptophyta; class Magnoliopsida; order Ericales; family Sarraceniaceae; genus Heliamphora; species Heliamphora exappendiculata. The sequence goes on from JAOTRH010077161.1 coordinate 31,996, forward strand.
AAAATGTATAGAATGTATCAGTGTAAACTGGGCACCGAGGCCCAATAACAAGAAAATAGGGGCACACAGGCCCATAAATGTATCAAGCTGAGGCACGCAGGCCCATGAAAACCAAAATGTACAAAAAGAAAGTGTATTTGAATGTGTCATAAAAATAAATGTAACTAGGGGAAAGCTCTCTCTCTCTCTCTCTCTCTCTCTCACTGATGCCTCGAGCGGACCCTATAGGAGAAAGGACTGGCCTCGTTCGAGCTGACATCCTCGAAGAGCCTTTCGATGTCGTCACTGCCATCACCATCGCTACTGGAGGAAGAAGATACAGCTCTGGAGCAACTTCTAGCAGAAGAGATGGATCTTTTGGAGTGAGCCTGGGAAGATGCCCGGGAACCACGACCATGAGCTGGGGCTGGGACCGGAGAAAGAGAAAGAGCAGGAGCCCATGGTGGTATTATGCCAACAGCCGGTACTGAAGGCTATTAGAAGAAAATAAGGATAAGCATAGAGTACCAAAAAAGTGCAGAAAGGTTAAAAGGGGTTGTGAGGACACTCACTATAGCTACTGGAGAAAAGGTAATGCCGACCGCTCGAACAGTGGCGTCAAGCTCACAGATCAGTGCTCTTTGACCAGTAAAGACCAGCAGCAAGTGATCTAGCCATGCCTAGTTAACCTGTAAAAAGAAGTTAGGCAGTTTAAGTAAACAAGCAAAGAAAAGTAACCAAATGAAGGGAGAAAGGACAAAGACAAACCTGACTGAGCTCAGCAATGAACTTAGCTGCTGGTAGAACGATAATTGGCATAGGAAAGGGGTAGCTGTATGCTACTGTTTGAATCTCCCATGGAATCTCTGGGCTCCTCATCCCTCCAGCAGCATCACTAGCAACACCAGCTCCAATAACACCAGCATCAGCATCCTCCAGTGCCTGTTCTCTCTTCCTGCCACCAGGGGCAGACGGGCCGGGTCCTAGTGGTCCCAGCAAGTGTGCCAGTGCCTAGGCTGTATAGTCCCTCTATGGTATTAGCAACTTCGAGGAGTGGGTCCCCATCATTTCCAAGAGGAGATCGACGCAGCCTAGAAGATCGGTCCAGCACATACGGACTGGAAGGACCACCGGTATCCTGAAGTGATCAAGACTAAGCGATTGGTAGACCACTCGCTCTTTAAGATAGTACTCTTGATCGAATGGACACTCTAGCAGGATCCGCCACGAAGTGAGGTCCTGACTGCGCATCATGTCTGCGCCGGCCCGATCCTCCGCTCCCCACCAAACATCTCAGTGGACTTACAGTGATTCAAAGTATAGTGCAATGCAATAAACATTGAGTAGTGAGTGAAGTACGGTATAATAATCAGTGTGCAGTGATTCGTGTAAATAGAAACAATACAGTACAGTGAACAGTGCAGTGAACATGATACAGTACAGTAAGCAGCAAATAATGATACCTGGTCCGGGGTCAATCGGTCCAACGACACCCAGAATCGATCAATGTCCTTCCCCCAAGCTTTCTTCCCCTTTAGCCCTCGGGACCACCGGGCTGCACGGGGAATGACTGAAGGGTCTGCCGAGGAGTTCATCGGGACATAAAGTTCGAGGAACTCATAAGTCTACAGCTACAAAGAGAAGATGTCAGTAAGCAAAAATTGGATAATGGATGAAAGAAATGAATGAAAATGTGCAGAAACTAAATCATACCTCCGAGACCCTCCAGTGTCCTCCTATGCTGAGCTCTTGGGGGAACCGGGTCAGAGTCCGCATAAAGCCGTAGAGGGTGGCAAGAGCAGCTCCTCCCTAGTCATATGAAGCAACCCGGTCAAGACGAGCCAAGGCACCCAAGTAATGTAAATGAACAGTGTTCTCCTTGTTCGAGAACAAGGAGGTACCGAACATATACATCAAGAAATCCCGGGCGATCCACTCGTAGTGACGGGGCTCGAAGCAGTGGAAGTGTCTGAAGCACTCAAAGAACCATGTATACCAGACTCGGTCTCTGTCCATCTGCATTGGAACATCCCCGAGCAGGTACAGCAGCAAGTCGGCAGACTGAGCTATGGATGGATCAAATGAAATGGGGGCACCTCCAACCCGAATGTCGGTGATCATGGAGAAGTCGAGAGGCGTCAGAGTAGCCTCGAAAGTGGTGAAGTGGAAGGTGTTGGTGGTATCCCACCACCGCTCAGCTAAACCCGTCAGTCAGACCCAGCTATTGTTCATCCTACCCAATAAGGGTATGAACCGAGCAAAGTTGGATGCATCAATATATGCCCGGCTAGGAGTGGGGAAGGCATCATACCACTCCAACACCTCTCCAGAGGAAGAACCTTCGAGGCCTTTAATATAATGGCCAGCTTGAAAAGAAGAAAACAAGCAGAATATATATACGAACAAACCAAGCAAGTGATGTGTAAAGCTATGTTGAAAGCAATAAAAAATCCTAGGTCCGTGTGTGTGTAACGACCTTTCGATTTCTTCAAGCCCTAGAAGACTAGGCACCCTAAGCCTTGGTGAGTCAGGTAAATCTTTCAAGCCCTAGAAGACAAGGTATCCTAAGCCCTGGTGAGCCAGGTAAATCTTTCAAGCCCTAGAAGACTAGGCACCCTAAACCTTGGTGAGCCAGGAAAATCTCTTCAGCATAAAGATTAGGCACCCTAGGCCTTGGTGCGCCAGGCAAATCTTGCACATCTTAGTAGAAAATTAGGAATCCTAATACCTGGTGCGCTAGGCAAATCTTGCACGTCCTAGTAGAAAATTAGGAATCCTAAGCCCGGATGCGCCAAGCAAATCTTGCACGTCTTAGTAGAAAATTAGGAACCCTAAGCCTTGGTGCGCAAGGCAAATCTTTTCTACCTCTAGGTTCCACTGTGAGTGACGATCCTTTGGTTGTTGCACGTCCTAGTAGAAGACTAGGAACCCTAAGTCCTGGTGCATCAGGTAGATCTTTCTAACCCTAGGTTCATGTGTGAGTGACGATCATTTGATTTTTACACGTCTTAGTAGAAGACTAAGAACTTTAAGCCTTGGAGCGCCAGGAAAATCTTTCTAACCCTATGTTTGTGTCTGAGTGACGATCCTTTAGTTTTTGCACGTCCTAGTAGAAGACTAGGAACCTTAATCCCTGGTGAGCCAAGCAAATCTCTCAAGCCTTGGTACGCCAGGCAAACACCGCACGTCCTAGTAAAAGATCAGGAACCTCAAGCCCTAAAGATTAGGCACCCTAAGCCCTGGTGCGCAAGGCAAACCCTACACATCCTAGTAGAAGACTAGGAAGCTCAAGCCCTAAAGATTAGGCACCATAAGCCCCGGTGAGCTAGGAAAATCCCTCAAGCCCTAGAAGACTAGGCACCCTATGCCCTGCGCCAAGAAAATCTTTCACTTCCTAGTAGAAGACTAGAAACCCTAAGCCCTGGTGCGCCAGGTAAATCTTTTTAACCCTAGGTTCGCTTGCGAGTCACGATTCTTTAGTTTTTGCACGTCCTAGTAGAAGACTAGGAACCCTAAGCCTTAGTGCGTTAGGTAAATCTTTCTAACCCTACGTTCGTGGGTGAATGATGATCCTTTAGTTTTTGCACGTCCTAATAGAAGACTAGGAACCCTAAGCCCTAGTGTGCCAGGCGAATCTTTTTAACTCTAGGTTCATGGGTGAGTGACGATTCTTTAGTTTTTGCACATCCTAGTAGAAGAATAGGAACTCTAAGCCCTGGTACGCTAGGTAAATCTCCTTAATCCTAGGTTCGTGTGTGAGTGACGATATTTTGGTTTCTGCACGTCGCAGTAGAACACAAGGAACCCGAAGCTCTGGTGCGGCAGGCAAATCTCTATCATTTTGTGTTAATCTTTCTTCTCAAAATCAAAAATAAAAAAACTTGGTGTTTTGCCCCTTTTGCCCTATTTTTTCTTGATTTTTTTAGATTTTTTCTAATTTTATAGAATTTTTAAAATTCTACCCAATTTTTCTAAAATTTTTTTGAGAATGTTTCCTTAATTTTCTAAGATATTTGAAAAAAATTTCTCGATTTTCTAAGATTTTTGCAACATTTCTCTAGGATATTGTTTGATTTTATTTCTAGGATTTTTGAAAAGTTTTCCTTAACATTTTAGGAATTTTTGAAAATTTGTTCCGATTTTCTAAGAATCTTTCCTAACTTTTCTAGGATATTTCAAAAAAATTTCTAATTTTTTAGGATTTTTTCAAAATTTTCTAAGATTTTCTAAATTTTTTTCCTAATTTTTGAAAAAAATTTCCTCAAATTTTCTAGGATTTTTCTTAATTTTCTAAGATTTTCTAAAAATTTTCTACTTTTCTGGGATTTTTTCAAAACTTTCCTTAATTTTCTAAGTTTTTTCCAATTTTTTTTTAGGATTTTTGAAAAAAATTTCTTAAAATGTCCCTTAATTTGCCATAGATTTTAGGATTTTCGACAAAAGATTTTTTAAATTTTTTCACATAGTTTTTTCCCAAAAAAAAAAACAAAAAAAATCAATCCCTTAGGGCCCATCTGGTTGCATTTTTAAAAATTGTTATTTGAAAATTATTTTGTAAAAGTGAATTTAAAAAGTAATTATATAATACTTTGAAAAGAGAAATTGCGTTTGGTATACTATTTTTAAATATCCTAAACTTAACCCTAATTGGTCCCAAATTGAAGAAACTGTGAGTCGCCAACGACGACCGTAGTGGCGTTGCGATATTTCCTCCGGAGGGGGAGTTGATTTCTCGGAAAATTCCATGAGGGAGGAAGATGATTGGAGGAGCCAAACTGAGTCGCCATCGTGGTGAATGAAGACGAGCGAAGACAACGACAATGAACAACAAAAAGAGACGAACGAAGACAACACGACAAACGACGACGACGATAAACGACGAACATAGATGATGACGACGAACAACGACGACAACGAACGACGAACAAAGACGAGTGCCTGAGACGAACGAAGACGAGGACAACAACGACGACGAGTGCTTGATTCTGTGTTAGATGTCTAACAAATGAACGAAAAAAATTGAAAACAAAAAGTGAAAACAACTTTTATCTGTTTTCAAAAATGCCCCATTTTTTGAATCTGAATTTTTTATTTTTTTGAGCATAATTTTTTCAGCTGTGCTAACAAAGGAGTTTTTCGAATTTTTAAAACAGAATTCTCTGAAAATAGGATTTGGAAAACTATACCAAACGGGCCATTAGTTTTTCATATTTTTCTAAAAATAAAATAAAAAAGTCAAGCCATTTATTTTTGAGATTTTTGCTAAAATAATTGCCCCTTTATTGTCTGCATCTAAACCCTAACCCTAGTGTTCCTACTGTTTTAAACTCTATTGCACGGGTACCTAAACTAAGCTTTACATGTCCAGATCTAAAACATTATGCAAGTCGTCATAGATATCGTATCATAGCATCATCATATCACATTGCATCATCACATTACAGGGGGATCCTAGGCATGCGTCTATGTTTGAGATATATCATAAAAATAAGCTTTGATAATTGAACTGCAAAGATAGGGAACCTACCGAAGGGCGCTGGCGAGACATGTGCTGATCAGGCTCTCAAAGAAGAACATCAGCAGCAACAGAGTTGGTAAGAGGCTCGTAACGTCGCATTCCACCCGGAAGCAAGTGGTGGGGAGCCGGAGCATAAGTGTCCAAGTCGAAGGGAGCTAGATGGCCCTCCTCAGCATCGGGATGTATAAAATCAGCCATCTTGACCTTAGATACAGCGTCTGCAGCTGCCTGCACCTCGACAGCTGCTCGTGCCTCCTCCTCAGCTACACGGCGGAAGGCACGCTCTGCCTCGAACACAAGAGCATCCATCGCAGCAAAGGGCTGCGTGGTGGTAACCTCGCCGATGGAAAGGCTAGAGGTCGTGTCCCCGAGAGTCCCCATGACAGAGTTCTCGCTCGCGGACGAGCCTCGAATAGCTCCCGCAATGTTCTCGAGTTGTCTGTACCCCGCCATAACAAGAAAAGCAAAAGAGAAAGACACGAAAGCTAAAAGACAAGAGGAAGCAAAGGAGTTTGAGAGAAAGTCTGGGAGAGCAAGTGCCAGTGAGAGAAAGTGAAGTGAGCGAATGGGGGACATGCGCCTCAAAAGACCAGATGCGCGCCTGGAGTTGGCGGTCGCCATTTTCAAAGTGAGTGACCGCCATGTTAGTGAAGCGACACATGGCGACCGCCATGTTATAGGGGTATAAACTGGTGACCATCATGTCATAGGGGTTTGGTCTAGGCGGCCGCCAACATGTCAATGGTCACGTCATATCAATCTTGGCGACCGCTATGTTAGAATAGCTTTAGGGTTTTCAGGGGTATGTTTGAGAGTTTTTAATGTTATTATGTGTAATTTATTATTGTGCGTGAGTTTTTGTGTGTTTATTATATCACGAGTGTTCATTTTTATATAATTATTTTCCTTTTGTGCGTATTGACTTCATGCGTGTTATTTTCAAAAATATTTTTGATTTCAAAAAAAAAATTCCCCTTAAAAATAAATATTCATATTTTCATGTGTGTTCTTCTAAAAAAATCTTGAGTGTTTTCTAAAAAAAAAATATTTCAAGAAATTTTTGTGTGATTTTAAATTTGCGTATTTTCTTCAAAAAAAAACAAAATTTTTTTTGTGTGTGTCCTACACAAATAATTTGTGTTTTTTTATTTAATTCTTATCTTTTTGAGGTTTTTGTTTCGATAAATTTAATTTTATACCATGACTTGACTTTTAATTATTTTTATCCCGTGTTTCATCTTGAATGTTTAGATTTTGACTTAACCTATCAATTCGTAGTCTCTCATTTCGATAAATTTAATTTTAAGTCGTGACTTGGCTTTTAATTATTGTTGTCCGATACTTCCTCCCGAATTTTTAGGTATTGACGCAACATATTAATTCGTAGTCTCTCATTCCAATAAATTTAATTTTAAGTCGTGACATAGTTTTTAATTATTTTTATTCCGTGCTTCATCCAGAATTTTTAGGTCTTGACTCGACCTATTAATTCGAAGTCTCTCCTTCCGATAAATTTAATTTTAAACTGAGACTTGATTTTTAATTATTTTTATCCCGTGTTTCGTCCCGAATTTTTAGGTATTGACTCGACCTATTAATTCGTGACTCTCTCCAGATAAGGATGGTGTCAAAATCTTGACTTGACTTTTTAGTTATCCTTTTACCGTTATCGTTCTGGGTTGTTAGGTCTCGTCTCGACCGATCAATTCGTTGTTACTTTCTCAGTTAAGGTAATTTTTATGATCTTGACTCGATCCTCTTGATTATCTTGTCCCCAACCGGGTTCTTAGATCTTGACTCGATCCATGACTTGTCTGTTCGTACTCCCTTTAGATCTTGACTCGGCCTCTAGAATTTGTTTGTTCATACCAGTGTCTGCATCATGTTAACATCCACATCATGTTTCTTATCTTGCATCCTTGCATTTTTGCACTGTGAACTACGTTTTGGTCTGATCCATAGCAAAGGGGTACGTAGGTAGATCGATGAAAATTCGAGTACGACCAACATTATATGCGTGCATGTGTGTTTGTGGCCTAAGATTGACGGCTCGATCAAATGGATGTTGTCTCTAGATCTTTGATATAACTTGCATCACGCGTTGTTATGCAAGTTATATCAAAGAGGGGCAATTGTAAACACCCCAATTTGATCATTCCAAATCTTAGGTGAATCCGATGATAAAAATATTAGAATGGTGTATCGGTACGATTCTCGAAAAATGATCCAAGCTCGGTATTTGAACCCAGTCATCAAAACCTTCAAACCAATGAAACCACCAACTTCAAAGTGGCGACCGCTAATAGAACTATTTGAAAACTTTCACTATTTGTGGCAACCGCCATGTTCATTTTGGCGACCGCCAATAGAACTTCTTGAAAACTCTAGTCAAAAGTGGCGACCGCCACCTTCAACCTAGCAACCGCCAACTTGCATTGTGGCAACCGCCAATAGAAGCTCTTGGAACCTTTTCAAACATGACGACCGCCAACTCATAACCTGGCGACCGCAAACTTCAAATGGTCTGACGTGTCTCAAAACGTGTCAGCATCTCATTGGTTGGAGAATTCTATAAATACCGTACCTCAGTGTATGTTTTTAGGAGAGATTTTTTTGAGAGAAGTTCAATGAGAGAAGCTCTGTTGAGTCGCCGAGCAATCCCAAGCTCCGACGCCGAAACCATGCTGAAATACTGAGAGCTGAACCCCCGATACCGAAGTTCTGAAACCCTAACTTGAAACATCGCTCGAGGATCGAATTGCCTATTGCCATTTCCCGACTTAAGGATTCTTTAGCAATTCAGGTACTTTGTTTGGATCTCCGGTCATTCTAACTCCATTCCCTCTCTTTCAGAGTGATCGGGTTAAGTTTAATTTCAATTTACTTGGTTCTTTCGTTTACATAGTTAAACTTGTTTATTATTTAATTTGCCTTATGTAATTTGGTTATTTCTTAGTTGTTAACTTACCCACTTTTCACAGTTTGCACATTGTCATTTTTTTATTAAATCATTAAATAGTGCTAATATTTCTAACAATTACAACTTGTTAATATTGTTAATTGTTATAATAAAAATACTTACATAATGTGAGTGTAATTGTCAATATTACATTAATATCTTATAATTAAATAGTTGTACTTATTTTCTTTTATTTCTTATTAATAATAAGCTTAATATTCCTTTATTATCATTTATTTTTTTTCTTTTCTTTTCTCTTTTTATCGGTAGTTTTATTTTCCTTATAATATTCTATTTTTTTAGTTTTATTTTGTTATTAGCTCTATTTTTTTTCTATAGTATTTCTTTTACTCTTTTATTTTGTTAAGCTCGAATATCACAAAAAGTCTTTTAAATTAGTTTTCACCTTTAAATGGTTGTATAATTTTTTTTTTTAATAATAATTGAAATTCACTTGTCCATTTTATTTATTTTGTTTTTCTTTTCTTTTGTTTTGTTTAAAAAATGTAAAATGTAAGTAGTTAGATTTTTCTCTCATTAGTTTAATAAGCATTTTCTAATTTTTTTATTTTGAGCATAAATTTTCTTTTATAAACTTTTCCTTTATTTATTTTAAAATCTTTAAATTCTCTTTGTCATAAAATCCTCTTTTTTCAAATTTTTTTGTTAGTAAGCTTCCTTTTAATATAGGATTTTCTCTTTTATACATTTTTTATTCTACATTTAATATATCTTCTATTAAAAGTTCATTATGTTATTTCTAACTTAATTTATTTTGATAACATACATGTCATAGTTATGTTCTTTGAAATTATGCTTAGAATAATTTAGCTTGTTTTGAAACAATTTCATGTTTAGTTAATTTTAGCAATTTTTAGCATATTTTTGTTCTTTTATTTAAATCATGATAGTTAGGTTATTTTGGTGAAATTGCGTGCGGGTATATTTCACGTATCTTTTAGTTAGAAATTACTTGCCGTAGGATCTAGAATTTTATTTTTTGCTTTGTTTTGGTGTTCTATATACATATGCTATGTTTTTTTTTTAAATTTTGAATGTTCTCTCTTTACCTCCACTTTTTTTATTTATATGCATTTGAAAAATCATATTAAAGAACTAATGATGATTAGTAGAGGTGTCAACCTTAGGGTTGGACGAACGGGGTGTCTAACACTTTTTTCGATTCATACCTTAGCCCCCGAATTTTTTTTTTTTTGGTTAAACGTTTTAATAATCAATAGCCATTTTTGTTTTTCTTGATTTTTCTTAAAAATCAAGTGGCGACTTTATTTTGAATATTTTTTTTTAAAATTTTGCTTTTAAGGTGTTAAAATAATTTTTAAAATATCTTTGAACTCTGGTATTTTTTAACATTCCAAAAATCCTAAAATTCTGACGCCACAACTTGCTGCTAGAAATACCTTAGCTATACAACCCGGTGATCAGAACAGTTCCGTTGACCCTGCACTAGAAAGTTAAGCTAATTAAGGAAGGGCTAACTACCACCATTTTAGGGGAAATTGGCTTTCCAACTCTGCTCAATGACACCACCCCGCTCCTTGAAATTCAACATAGGGAAGAAGACTCTCTTTTCAACGGGTTTAACTTTGACGTGACCATGGCTGTGCAAGTTCTAATGCATGAAGAGAAAAACTACTTGAACCCGAGGGTGGTGGCAATGATGAAAGGAATGCCCTACTTTCTGGGAATGGGACTTGGCAAGAATCTGTAAGGAATCTCGGAGGCGATCCCAGTGTATCACAATCGACACGAATATGGGCTCGAATACAAGCTAGAGTCAGGAGATTTGAAGATGGGAGAATACAGGTTGACATTGAACGGGCGTTTCATCAAGGAGGGAAATGACTTCCCTTATTGCAAATTTTTTGAGCCTTAGATTGAGGAAAAGACTAATAAGAAATTACCGAGGTTAAAGATCTTCTTCAATCACCATTTGTCTGACAATAAGGAGGAAATAGAAGTATAACAGATGGGCTTCACTGAAAAGATACCAATAGACTGGATAGTTCATTGTGAAGAAGGAGATTTGGGTGCTTTCTTTGATGAAGAGATGGTCTGAGTGCGTATAAATAACAAAGAAGACGAGGACGCGCTGATGATGAATGCCGATGCACCTACGAATTACACTATGCTTATCATGGATGCTGCTGATGTCCAAAAGAGTCAATCTTCTTAGTCTTTTTATATGCATGATATAACAAGTGAGTTAAAATTTGAGTTTGTTGAGTCCGTTTTATCGAGTCTATAAACAATATCTGTAACGACAAGTCTGTCGAGAATGCACATGTCAGCATCTTGAGCCCCTTTTGCTTTGAGTCTCAAGTTTTTGTTAGAGGCAATACTGTCAAGATCATTGTTTTTCTAAAATAATTTTTGATAAAAATTAACTGGACGGGAAAACGCCGAAATAGGCTCCAGATAAAAATTTTGACGTTGAATGATCAAATATAAACTCGGGCAACCAAAGTTAATTTAAATGAATACCTCTTGTAGATCCAATCTTCAACTACGACTTGATTCTGAGTTGAAACTCCAGTCAGATCTTCTACTTTATTTCCTTACGCGATCCTCGAACGTAGTGTGGATTACGATCTTTCGAGAATTTGTACCGGTAGAACCCCGATATATTTTTTAAGTCTTCAAAGATAAAAAATAATATATCAATAATAATATATGAGATATGATCTATCTGATATATGATGTATCAATCTCAAACTGGTTCAACCTACTCGCGTATGTATAGGGCTACAGCAGGGACCTGGGGAGTAATTATGAGTAAGACTTCCAGTGGAATACAGACACCTACCAACAGTTTCTGCAATTAAAGAAAGACGCATAGCAGTATCTGCAATTATGAAAAACTAGCAGCGATTTCTATAATTTTCATAAAATACTGAATTACAGTTCACACTACTAAATAACTATAATTGTACTCTGATCCATAATCTCAAGACCTTTTTGCATTGAGCTCCTGTTATTAAATACTTACCATTTCTCCCCACGTTAAGATTCCCGATACCCGCCAATTAAATTTAATTACTGACAATTTAATTTAATCGGCATCTTGATATTCTTTAAACCCTTTCGCTTAACTTATTTGACCGCAGAATAATTAAATCCATCTACAGAGTATGACCCGGTCAAAACTTATAAATATCCTTAAGGGAGTATCGTCAATCCCGATCTTTCAGGACGTAAATTTAATCAATAATTAATATTTGTCATATAAATAATATCGCTATCCAACTCACCAAGAATATAGTCCCATATAAGATTGTACCCTCTAAAGAATCAAAATAATAAATATTAAATATATGCAAATTAATAATTATTTCAGAATTAAGAGGACAAACACTATTCATAATAATCTTGGGGTATAAATTAATTTATATAATCAGTAGTCAGTACTAAATTAATTACCCCAAAAGTCCCGTTCAATACATTCAAAGTGTACTGGCACAGAGAGTCGTAACAATAGACGACGCTATTATCTGTTTTCCGTAACCAAGACAGGCTTACTAAAACTTTGTGCCACAGTCGTACCGATGGTATGTCCATTTCCATCTAAACTGTGAACACAAAACTTATATTCTACAAGAGCCTAAAATCTGATTTTCTGTGTGTAAGCCGTACTCTACACACCAGATTAAATACTGTACAGAATATTAGATATCTATGCATATCAAAGAAATGATACACATATATTGCTCATAAAAATTCTCATAAAATAAAAAATTAATTTTATTAAAATAAAATAAAATACTAAAAATATAGTTTTCAGCATACCAACCCTAACAGTTGTAACCCCTGTTGAGATTAATGAAATAAATTCAAACTTCGCATACTTCGCTGTGCCTTAAATATTTTGTGTGGATTCCAAAAATTTTAATGAATTCGAGGGGGATATCCCCAAAGAATTAAAACTTTTAATTGAAAAGGAAAAAGAAATGCGAGCTAAACCTGTAATAGAAGAAAATATTTTAATAAATCTTAATAATAAAAAAGAACCGTAAATAGTTCAGGTTAGTTCTATGCTCTCTTCGGTGGAACGTGAGCAATTAACCTTTTTATAAAAAGAATTTAAAAATATTTTTGCGTGGTTCTACAAAGATATGCCCAGAATAGATTCCGTTATTGTACAACACCAAATTCCTTTTTACTCCGATGCCAAACCCATTAAATAGAAGCTCAGAAGAATCAGGTCGGACTAGTCTCTTAAGATTAAGGAGGAGGTCACCAAGAAGATAGATGCCAGATTTCTTATGGTCATGGAGTATCCAAAGTGCGTTGTCAATATCATCCCAGTACCAAAGAAAGACGAAAGAATCCTTGTGTGTGTCGACTTCAGAGATCTTAACAGGACTAGTCTGTGTTGGTGGATAATACCGCCAGGAATGCGCTTCTATCTTTTATGGATGAATTTTCAAGATACAACCAAATTTTGATGGCGCCAGAGAATCAAGAAAAGACTACCTTCACGACACCTTGGGGTACCTATTGTTATAGGGTCATGTCGTTCGGACTGAAAAACACAGGAGCACCCTACCAAAGGACTGTAACCACGTTGCTGCACGCAACCATCCACATAGGGTGATGCAACCTCTTTTCACGGCTCTTAGGTATTCGAACCCAGAGCTCTGATATCAAGTTGTAACGCCTTGATTTCCCAAAAAAAAGCTCCATGAAAACCAAAACGAAAATGAAATTTTATTCGTAAAATCAATCTCAAAACACGCCGTTTTAAACAAAAATGGTTACCCAAAAGATTTTTTTTAACAAAAAACCTCCTTTGAGCCAAAATAGAACTTTTCCACATAGCGACTGTCTGCTTGAGGGAACCCTTCACCGTTCGAACGGTGAGACACCCGAGAGATTTTCAAGCAAAAATTAGAAAAATTTTCCAGTCTAAAAAACACACCTAAAAACTTTATCTTTGAACAATGGTTTAAATAACCAAACCAACCCATGGTTTCTCTTTCAAAATCATACAACATACATGTATTGAATGTATAGGCCTAACAACTTACAAAATATGCTCTTAAGCCTGAATCATGAACTCCTTTTTACATGATCCAATAACAAGCAGTAATAAACTACCGAATAACAAAGTTACTATACAAACAAAAGAGTTTTTCCTTCGCCTCCACCAGGGCTCACCGAGATCAACTCACATGATTAAGTTCACCTAAAAGGTTTTCAAATCCCACAACGTGAGTCGAAACCCAATAGGAACAGACTATAATGAAGTAAAAGCATGATATGCAATTACGTAGTATAGAAACGACTTGACTTCACAAGCCTCAAAAATGATTTTACTTCTCAAAACCACATATTTTCATATAATTTAAATAACGTCCAAGAGTTTAAGAAAACATCAACAAAATATTATTTTTTCAATCGGTTCCCACAACCGACAACGAATCCTATGTATTGACTCTGTCGCACCGGGGGACAAAAGTAACAACTACAGACTCTCGCCATTACCCTAGTTCTAGGGCATCCAATAACCCGCTAGTTAATGACGAGTTCTATACAGAGTTACAACAACACACGTCTCCTAATAGGGTAACCACTTTATTTACGAGGATTAACCCGAAGGAACGAAGCACCTACTTGTGCAATATTTTTGAATTTTTACCGAGGAGCAATGGCGGCCCAAATACACAAGCACTGTCATGGTACATCTACAGAATTATTAAAAACATGTAGCTCGACTATGAAAATATTTAAAGCAATACATTAATCATGTACAAAACGTTCGACGGTCTTCCGCCACATCATCCATAACTAAGGAAGAATGACCAACATTTTCAAATGTTTCACAATTTCAACCGAAAGATTTAAAACCAAGGCTCAACCCCAAGGGTTAGCTCCAAACCTCCAAAACACGATTTGCATAACTTTCACATAACTCTCTCCATTTTCAAAACCTACGTTTTTTATTTTGAAAACCACGGACACCCACACGTCCATACATTTATAGTATTTTAAAATAGTAAAAAATGCATATAATCACATGTAGCACCCTTTTAAAGTAAGATAGTCTAGAATCCTACCTTGGTGAGTTAAAACTCAAAGTTTTGAACACTGGTGAGAAACCAAAGTCACCAAAACGCGATTCTGTTTGGATGAGCACGAAGTCCACGACAAAGATATCGAGGATCAACTATTCGAACTCTAAGATCTGAATCCAAATCAAGTCGAAAGCTAGAGAGAAGGTAGAGTAAAATGGTGATCTTTCTAGAGAGAGGAGAGGAAACTTGCACCAAAATCTTTGGCACAAAACTCAAGGCATGGGCTGTCTTATAAATATCCCACGTCAAGTTATCTGCTCGAGCGAACAAAGCTCCGCTCGAGCGGTCCCCCACCGATTCAACTCTCTACCACCAACCTGCTTGAGCGAACAGAGCCCCGCTTGAGCGGGCATTTGTAATGCCCGAATTTTCGGGAACGTTAAAGGCATATGTTACAATTTAATTAGGGTTATTCTACTAATGCATTATAGGTAAATAGAGTACTTAATTGCATAAAAAAAGTTCAAATGTTTGAAGAACCATTAAAGTAGGTATAAATACTACAATCATCCATCAGAACGAAATAAAGTATCTTGGATAACAAACTTAAAGACAAAAGAAAGACTGGAATATGTAATCTACTGCTCCCCAAGAGCGATGTCAAACCCTTGTGGCTCATCGTACCCTTCTTCTTCTAGATACTCAAGCTCTTTGCGAAACTCCCCTTCCGGTAATTCTTACCCTTCACCTGTGGTGTAAACGCCGTCAATCGAAACTCAAAAGTAAACTCTAAAATTCTACCCAGTTAAACCCACTCTAAAATTCTTCCCAGTTAAACCCACAAGTAATCCACTAAAATCCATAATTATAAAGATTTAATCATAATATTATTGGAGAACAACTAAGTACAGAATTTATAGACAAGGAGTGCAATGCAATGCATGAATGCATGTGCCCACAACCCAACTTTTAACTGTACAACTAATTATGTGAACTCCACCTCGAAAATTCTATAGAACAGACTTTATGAATAAATTGCACACTAAATCCATCACTACTCATTGCCATTATTAAATCCTTCGCCCGAGCTATATGCCACAGCTGTTTTATTGCTAAATTTGCAATGGCGTGGGATCGGGGGCCAACTTGGGCTATGTCCAGACACTCTCACCTTAAGAAGCATGATGCCTTCGCACCAGTGTCAACTCCAAAGTCCAGATTACCAATAATAGCATGCCAGCAACGAACTCATGGTGCGCAACAATATCATTAACACAAATTCTATCAAAATCCAATTTCATTCACTGAAGATGTACCCAGGGTGTTCACAAAGAATGTGTTCTAAACAACAACAACCGACAGCCATGGTCGTCTTGAACTTAGAATCACGGAAAACAATGAGTCCAAAACTCCCAACCCACAATGGTACATAAAAAAATACTCCAACATGGTCATGGATGCAAAATGCCAGTGCTCATGTCAAAACGTTCTAGTATATCGAGGGCTACATGGTATAACATCAATCATAATAAACTAAGTACAAGCATATAAAGTATAGGTTATAATTCTCTAGACTTGGGTTTAAACTTTATAGTGCGGATTTTAATCATCATATTATCACTTTAAAACATTAATCATCTAATTTAAAAGAATTAAAACATATATTTCAAGTTCCACAATAAAGACTTATTCAATCATATACTTAACAATTAAATGGCCATTTTCAAGTGTCAATTTAAAAAGAACAACAGTGTTTTGAGATATCTAAACTTTGAGTTAAGTTCTGATTTTTGGACACTACTTAGATAAAAATATTTTCTACAACTTTTATATTTAATACGAAGGTCATATCCTAAGGCAATTAGGTCACTAATTTTATTTAAGATAAAATAGTTCAGCATTTTTAAGCATATTTGACAAAAATTGTGCTTCTGTTTATAAGGTATTTGGGGGCATCCAACCAAGTCAAAACAGGCCCCATTTTGGATATGTTTTAGATTAGCATGTCTCCTACATTTCTTGTGAAATGTGAAAAGGTTAGTTGTTTAGAAAACGTTAGAATTTTTAACCATTTTATAAAACAAGTTCAGTTTGCCAGAAACACTCAGTAGAAATCTGTCACTAACAGAGGGCTTGAAATTTGTTTGGGACACAAACCAAGGGACAACATTTTTTATTTTTGGACAGTACCTAGATTGACATGTTACTAACATTTTTCAAGAAAATCACTTTTGTATTAGACCACTAAAAATATGGGTTTTTGGTCATTTTAAAATGTGTGACAAAATAATATTAAATTTACTAAACCACACTAACGTCTTCAGAGGGGTTTTTACCTATCAAGACTTAATATTTGAGGCTAATGTTTTGTGGGTAGCTAGATCTACATGTCCCCTACAACATCTATATTTTGACCTAAGGTTGGATATCGTTCTAAATTAGGAATTTTAGATTTTCAATACAAACTAGTCTAAATCTGTCACACTTTAGCAAACATACAATATCTCGAGTTCTACCCAATGAAATTAGTTCAAACCAATTTTGTATGAAAGTTAACATCAAAGTCTAGGTCTGGTTATAAAGAACTCACTTAGACGATATTTTTAGAATTAGTTATGATATTTCAAAGTCTCGGAAGAAAATAACAACTTAAAGAAATTCAGGCCTAACTTGATTTTAATCCTCTTGCATGTAGTGGTTTCGGTTTTTGATAATTTTTCTTTACATGCATGTAAAGTATGGTTATTTATCACACTCCAGATTATATACATGGTATAAAACTCAAAATTACACTCATTCAACCACTTAACAAATCACAAAAATCCAACAGTCCATAAATTCCAATCATAATACCCTTTTTATGTATTTTTGTTCTTATTCTTGTTCTTATTCTTCTTGCTTCTTCGATCTTCTTCTTCCTTTCTTTTTCCCATCTCTCTCACTCTCTCACTTAGCTAAGAAATTTCAGAACATGGGAGGCTCTAGAATGTGTTCAGTTATGGTGGTGGTGGTGGGGTGGGTGATTTTTTATAGACTAAGTGTTTGGTGGAAGCAATGATACTTGTCTCCATTTTTTGACCAATGCATGCTTAGCTTCTTATGACATGGATATGATTTAAAGCTTGCAGCATATATTTTGTGAAAGAGAGGGAAGGGATTCAGCCATGACAGATTTTGTGGCACAAGATCTAATTTTTGTGTCTAATTATTAAAATATTGAAGGTTTGGTGATGTATTTATACTACATTATTAAGAAAGGTGTCTAAATATTAACTTAATGTATAATTTTGGATACTTTTTCTATAAAATTGATATAATACATTCATTTTATGATCAATTTATTATATTGGTGATTTATAACCATTTTGACACCGTCTAATTATTTATGTGTTGAGAGTTTGGTTAATTTAAGCTCTTTCACAAAGACGTGTTGATTTAAGTTAAATTTAACTTTTGATGTACTAAATTTTACTTGGTTTGATTTAATATTGTAGTATTCTTATCTTTTCTAGTTTAATTTTTTTATATTATATATACATTGATTTGATTTGACCATATAATTT
>JAOTRH010077172.1:0-17470 GCA_034768845.1 Heliamphora exappendiculata
ATAGGTGAATAGGGATAAACAATAAAGGAAATCAAATCAGAATAAAATCAATCTAATCAATCTAATATTCTAATCAACCTAATATTCTAACACTTACAACTAATGATTTCGATTCAATGGGTGTGCAGTTAAAATATATATATATATATATATATACATATAGAGAGAGAGAGAGAGAGAGGGGAGAGGAGTTTTTTAGTGGGTGAACTTGGGGTTTAAATTTGGTATTTTTACTATTTTACTCTTTTATTTAATAAATAGTGAGTGTGAAAATTAGTATTTGTTGGACTATTTGGATAATTCATATAGATTTCATCAAACTCAAGTATTAAATTATTATAATAGTATAGATTATGTATAAAGATTTGAACATGCCTATTTATTAAGAAATTGTGTAGTTAGCAATTCTCATATAAAATCCGTCGAATGTGAAGTTTTTTAAAGAGGGAGATGATAATTACACGCACTTTCTTATTTAATACATTCATTATATATATTGAGCACTTATACGTATTGCATAAATACTTGTACTTATAAGTATTGTACAAAACAGTGTGTGCATTAAGAAGCTCCATTTGATAATTGATATTAATTTTTTTTTATAATTTTATCCATTTAGTTAATCTACAATTTTTATATATTTACCCAATTTCACCTTATAGATATAAGTGAACTTACTTGGTGTGTATTAATATTGAAGCTCCATTACACTTCCTCATTTCTAAAATCTCTCTCTCTCTCTCTCTCTCTCTCTCTCTCTCTCTCTCTCTCTCTCTCTCTCTCTCTCTCTCTCTCTATATATATATATATATATATATATTAATTATTGAAAAAAATAAATATAAAAAACTAACTAAGTGTTTAATAACATTATGTTTACTCTTTTCTATTTTTATTTTTAAAATGTTCGTAACTTGTAAATAAAAACATATTTGATAATTATTATTTAAAAAAAATATATAAATAGTTTTTAAAATTTATTAAATTCTTGTAAACAGAAAAAATATATTTTCTCTTATTTTGTAAATATTTTATTATTTTCTCTTCTCTCCATCAATTCTTACCTCTTGCTACGTACTATCACCGACAAATACCTATGCCTACCTCCTCCCTCCGCTGGGCACCACCTCTACCAACCACATCTCCCAACGACTGTCTCCACCTCCCCCCATCAACACATGCTCCACTCACCATTAGTAGTTACTATTATCGCCACCAGATTCGGCCATTACTTCTACCTGTCGGCCATCACCTTACCTACTCCCTCCAACCCATGGCTATCACCTTCACCCACCGATCATCACCCTCACTCACCAGCTCTCATCACAAGCTGCCACGTCCCCCACTAGCCATGATCACCATCCACAACCTTCTCTACTGGTTGCAACCTTTGTTCATTGATCACCTTCTCCACCTATTGTTGCTTCCACCATCATTATTACCACATGCAGCCACCATTTTAATTGCTTTTGCCTGCCTCTATACACTACTATTGGCCATTAGTGACCATATTCTTTGTGAACCCTTCTACCGCTAAGCTCCTCAACCTTACCACCACCCGTTACTTATGTTGGATTAACTTTGGTTACCATCACCTATCACCACATCCGGCTATCGTAGTCATTATCATCTCCGAGAGTGCTCTTGACCAGCTCCTCTCATGTTTGGTGGTTATAACGTCCCAAAATTTTAGAATGTTAAGACATACATATAATAATAGGAATTATGCTAACGAATTATTTTATAATTAAATCATAGGTAAATACATCTATAAGCATTAGGTTTTTCTTATTAAATACCACAAAAGTTATAATTACATTCAGCCTACACTGATTTTTGTTCGAATAGAAACGAAAATAACTATAACAGCCAGAGTGCGAAAAAAATACAACAGAATCTCATTCTTCTTTACACGATTCTGAAATTCTTGTCCTTTCGAAAATTCATCTCTCTTATCAAAAACTTCAACTATACATGTGGCATAAATGCAATGAACCAAGGCCCATGAATAAACTCTAGAAATCCTAACAAGTACAATTCAAATATAATTCAACTCCATGAAAAACATTTAGCATGTATCACGTAATATACAACGGTAAGACAATAAAATCAATAGGTGTAATGATGCTAATGATACTTCTCAATTTAATTACTAGAGTTTCTTTAAAACCCTAAGTCTTTCTAGGTTAACCCAATTTGAATAAATCATCCTAACCCCGATTAACCATCACAGACCAACTCTACCGACCGATATCAAGCACTTCTTTAGCCGTGTGATGACTACGTAATCGAATTAAAAACCCAACAGGGCCATCTTGACGGCAAGGGCGTGGACAAGTCAACACTTTTGGCCATCAAATTTTAGGTCAAAGTCTAGTGAATGATCAACGTATATTTTAACACCGATTATTTCGCCACCAGAACTACTTTTGCCATGAGGTATCACCTCAAAATTTCATTTCATATCATATCATATCATATCATATCATGACATCTAGTTAAAAAATATTTCCTCATGGCATACAAGCCAAGGGACATCACCTCAAAATCATTTCATTAGAATAACCACGGGACACCGCTTGAAACAAGTACCACCCTATGGTTCATTTCAACTACCGTTATTATTTAAGTGATTCCCGCATATTCCAATCCAATGAATTAATGCATGTTCTATCATATGCATGGATATACTAATGCACGTGATACTAGAATTATGCCAAGTTATGAAAATAATAATAATAAATTAATAAATAAACACTTGGAATATATTTGAGGTAAATTATGAACGCAAAAAAATTCTATAAATCAAGCCACATAGCCATTTTGGGAGATGCCACATATTCAATAAAAATACTTAGAATATTTTAGGCTCACAAAACATATAACACTTAGCATGTAAATATATGATTAAAAGGCTATTTTTGACACTTAGGCTAAAATAAAGCTCATTTTGAACAAATTTTATAATAAACTTTTGGGGAAGTAAATTACTTTTTTTGGACTACATTTTGGATATGTTATAAATTTTAATGTGTTCTAAAAGTTTGATGACGAACACTCCGTCAACTTCTTTCGAAACAAATTGAGTTTTGGACCTTCTAAAAAAAGGTGTCAAAATAGAGAGTTAATCTCAAATTCTGTTGTATAAACAGAGAGTATAAAATACATTTGGGGGACTAATGAACTCCTTTTAAAAATATTTTTGGACATTAGGTAAATTTTGATGTCTATAACATTTCATATGAAAAACACTTTTTCATTTGAGTTACAAAAATAAGGATTTTAATTTATATAAAAAAATTGAACAGAAACAGCTTTAAGAGGCAAAATCGGTTCATCTATTTTAAAAATACATTCGGGGTATCAAACAATATTCAAACGATCTCAATTTTTGTGGGTGGATAGTTAAAAATATTATCTATAACTTTTGTGAAGAATTCATTTTGATTTGAGGCTATGAAAATAGCATTTTTGCTTCTGCAAAGAGTGCTGGTCCAGATTTAGCATGTTTTGGTAGAAAATTTATAACTCAAGTTTTATACATGCAAATGAGTTCGAACTAATTTTTTATGAAAAATAACTCAAAAATTTATCTCTGAACTAAAATTTGACCTTAGAAAATATTCTTAAAATAAGTTATGATTTTTTGAAATATGGTCCAATAAATGGTGAAAATTAAAGGACCTAATCTAAGTACTGCTAAGTTGTTCTAGTTTCTTGCATGGCTTAAATATTTAATTTTCTTTGCATGGATCATTTTTATGTTAAAATATATAAATTTCATAATATTAAAATTACCAAAAACGTAAAAACTAAAATGGGTTACATACATGCAAAGTATCAAACATCAAGAATACTAAAAATCAACTTCAAACCTAACTTGTAGCTTATTTAATTTAATTTCATTTCTTTCTTTGGTTTTTAATCTTCAAGAATGGAGAGAGAGAGAGAGAGAGAGAGAGAGAGAAGATCTGAGTTGTGATTGAGAGATTTAGGAGAATTTTCTTACCTCAAGAATTGAATTTTTAGGATTGAAAGTTAAAAGAACTTAGCTTTGATGCACCAACCTTCCTTCCTTCCTTTTCCTCCTCCTTCTTCTTCTTCTTCTTCTTCTTCTTCTTAACTTTCTCTCTCTCTAATCTCAGAATTTTTGGTCAATAATGGGCTGAATTTGCTGATTTTATGCTATAGCACATGAGTGGAAAAGAAATGATGGAGCAAAGAAAATGGTATAATGGAGGTACATGCATGAATTTTGAATTTGACATAGCAATGGCATGAATTGTGAGAGCCTATAAACGTGATGGCTGCCACGTGCATACTTATGGACATAAAATCTGATTTTGTTTGTGTATATTAATATAATATAGGTTCAACATGATTAAATTATGCTACATTGCTTTAAAAGGACTTAAAAATCAACTTATTGCATAAAAATGGTCACTTTTTCCATGAAGTTGTATTAAATTAATAATTTTATGATTGACACACTATTTTTATAGTTTAGAAATTTTAATAAAATATTTAAATACATATTCATAAAAGAAATGTGTCTTGTAGGAATTTCTCAAATAAGCTTTTTAATTGAAAACTAATGTACATGGTTTTTGTTAAATAATTTAACTTATGCAAATATATTATTTTTAATCAAATTAAATTTATAAGTTTTTATTTTTGGCAATAAAAATATATTTAAGGTATTGTTTGGCTCAAAAGAAGAGATTGGATTGGCATTAGGGCTCTTTATTGGGTTATTGGGCTTTTTTGTTTTTAAGAATTAGGCATTGTGACTCAAATTGGGCTTAAAGAATGAATCGGGTTGCCCAACTAAGATTTTAGGCTAAATAGACTTCTTCCAACATTCATGAAAAGGGTCGAGACGAAAAACTACCAAAAGAAAGTATGAAAAGAAATTGAATTTTAATTTTACTTATTTTATTTCTTTAGTTATTATTATTATTGCTATTATAATCTCTCTCTCTCTCTCTCTCTCTCTCTCTCTCTCTCTCTCTCTCTCTCTTCTATCTATCTATCTATCTATCTATTTTGACATTTCTTGGTGTTCACCTCAGCCTGAGAATTGCAAGGGAGAATATAAATGTGATTTATAGAAATTAAATACTTAATTATTTATTACATTGATTAATCATATATTCATATTCAGAAGTTTATATTCATTTAGTAATCTTATTCGGAATTTAAAACAAAATTATTATAGCTCAATATTTATTTTTTTAATTGATCATTGAATCTAAGATTAGCAATAGAGAGTGTGGGGATCAAATTTCTACTAAATTTAAAAATATAATTTTTAGTTGAATAAAAAATTAGAAATTATTTATCTATTTCCTCTTATCCCAAAGAAATAAATTATGAAGATCAAGAATTATATTCGTTTTTTTTTTTCCCAAAATTCCTACCAACTAATGGCATATTATCATTGCTTAAATTGAGCATCTTTTTTGAGGAAGCCCCTAGACCACGTGATCGACGCTCTAAAGGGCCTTCACCTAACTGGGATTCAAAACCCCGGCACCTCCACCTCCTCTTTGTAATCAAAAAAAAAAAAATTTGAGCATTTTTTTCTTCGAGAAGACGTGATGAACAAATAGATGATTTTACTTCATTTATTAAAGGAGTACAAAACAGGCCTGGCCAGTGAGGACTAGCTTGGCCCAAGCCCATCGGGTTCTTTCCAAATGTTGGGCTGGCTGGTTTTTTTTTTTTAAAACATCTAGTATTTTTTCTCATATTTCTTTGGGTTTATAAATAACTTCTACAATAATTATCATTTTGTTTTACTATTATTTATTTTTTTCCTTAGGTTTGTTTTTCCTTCTATGTAACAAAATAAAAACATATATACAATAAATTTGAACGCTACATTAGATTAAGTGCAAAACATAGATATTATTATTTAATAAAAAGTAATTATGTGAGATCTTGACCCATTTTTTTTTTTCAGTATTTTCGGACGCGCGTTATGTGTTTTCGTTGCAGCATATTTTACTGCTTTTGATGCATAATCGGGCCCAGATATGCATGCGGGGTGGGTTCCCGGGGTTGTGGACGGTTGTGGCGAGAATCTTGAAATTTTTCAAAAAAAAATATTTTGGAGACCTATAAATATCTGAAATAAGATATTTTCATAAATATATTTTTCAAAATTTCTCCAGTAAATTTCTCGTTCTCTCTCTACCTTCTCTCTAAGTTCTCGGGAGCCTAAGGCTTGATTTTCAGCGATCCAACAATGGATTCTTACTTTTGGCGTCGTGGGCTACGCACCCATCTGGCCAGATTTTAATTTCGGCGAAAATCAATTTTGCACGTGGTTCAAGGCGTCGAATTTTAAACTCACCGAGGTAGAATTTTAGACCCTACTGCTATATAAGATTGCTATGGGTAAACGTGTATATTTTTAACGGGTAGATTGCTGTAGATATACGTTTCTTTCAAAGTTGGATTTTTGGGTTTAAAACCTAGTTTTTGGCAATTTCTGTGGATGGAATCGGGTGTAGAGGGTTTCTCTTGAGGTTTCGGTATTAGGCCTAGGCGTGTGGGTGTTCTCGGATGTTGGTTTGGAGTTTGAGGCTTCGATTCGAGGCTTGGAGGGCTGAACCCGTAGCTCAGAATCAATTTCTGTTGGGGTTCGGTCGACTGAACCTTGGGGTTTGATCGACTGAAGTTTGGATCTTGGGTTCGGTCGACTGAACTGGGGAGTTTGGTCGACTGAACCTTGTGTGTTTGGCGTTTGTGGTTTTCCAGTAAGGTGTTCGGTCGACTGGGGGTGGAGTTCGGTCGACTGAACCTCTAGGCTGTGTTTTGGTGGTTTTGGGTTGGTTCCTTAGTTTCTGATTGGTGTTCTATGGTATTCAATTGATTAATTTATGAAAATTACTTAATTTAAATACTTGTGGATTTCTTTTGGGGTTTGATCGGTTGTGTGGTGGTTTCGGGGGTCGTGTCGTGGTCTCGAGTGTGCGTTTGAGTGTTGCCCTTGTGGGTGATGTGCATGGTAGATGCTGCTTGTTGGTGTATGGTTAGGTGCGTGGTTTGCTTTTGGGTTGTGTTGGCGCAAGTGAGCGTCGTGAGTCTGTGATGACCGTGTTGGGTGTGTTTGGGCCAGTGGTGGTCGTGTGGGTTGTCCCCGTGAGTGGATGTCGGTTTTGACGGGTGGTGTCGTGACGTGATTTTATATGATTATATGCATATTTATAACTGTTTATTTATGTACGGAATATGTAAGTGAATTACATGAAATGATATCGTTATGTGATACCTGGTTTATGCTTTAAAACCTAGAGTTTTATATGCATGTGACGTGGTTTGTGGAACATCGTGTTGATACATGGTTATATGCTTTAAATTGTGTTTTAGGTTTGCATATGTGTATGAGATGAATTAGATGAATCTGTGATCCAGTAGATGTAAATTCTGGGTAATGATGCATGTGTGCGTGTGTGGTAGGCTGCAAAAGCCAGTGTGTGCGATATCTGACTGATTGAAACGAGATCCTGATGAGGGACGGGTGTGTGTGTGTGTGTGTGTGTGTGCGATATCTGGTGGATTGAAACGAGATCCTGATGAGGCGTGTGTGTGTGTGTATGTGTGTGTGTGTGCGCGCGCGATATCTGAAGGCTGAAACGAGATCTTGAAGAGGCACGTGTTCATGGATTGCATGTATTGTATTTTGGGACGAATAAACTAATTTTTTAAAAATTGTATTATCGGCCTACGGGAGTCGAAATACTGTATTAACGGCTTACGGGAGTCGTAATACTTGAATCGTTTTTAGGGCTCTGATGAGTCGACAAATGATTTTTATCCTCGCTTTCCTTTGCATGTGAAAATGGTTTTCTGGCTCTGATGAGTCGTGATCTAAAATGATTTTTAAATTATTTTACTGGCTTGAAAGATAGTCGAAAACTGTACGTTGTTTATCGAGCATGTTTAGCTTATACTGCTTGTGTTGTTTAGAATCTGCTGAGTTTTGGCTCACGATGTGGGATTTGTTTTTCTTCAGGTACCGGTCACGTTGGTTGATCTGCATGTGCTAAAGAGGTGGAAGAGTTGTATTCTCTATTTTTGTTAGTTTTGTTACATGTATGTTTATAACATGTTTGTGGGCGTTGGAGTCGTGTAATGTTGCCGTTTGGCGTTTATATACAATGCATGTATTGTTTAAATTGAGAGTGTATTTTCAGGTTGGGTATCATATATGATTATTTATGCGTGTTTCACGTGGCCCAGAGTTTGAGACGTAATAAATTATATTTATAATTGTATAAAACTTGTTAGTTACTCACTTGTGTGCTAACACTAATAAAAAATCAAAATGTATATCATTTACAAGTTAATAACTTTCTCGACATTATTGTAAGTAAAGTATATCTCAATTATTCTGATTACCTACAAACCTACCAATTATTTCTATTATTTTATACTTAAATTAATAAAATTAAAAATAAACAAATATAAAATAAAATTTATAAAATTATAAATTACAAATTAAATAACAAACCTAGTCCGAACCAAACAATTTCCACAACATCCCAAGATAATCATGTTCAAATCCTCTTGAAGCCTTCTCTTCTTATCTAAATATTGTTGTTCGGAGAATGCGTGTAGTGTTTCACAATTGATTATTAATATTTCTATCATCTTCGACTTGAATTTATTTTTATAATTGTTCGTAATCTATCTACCTGTACTAAAAGTTAACTTAGAACACTATAAGAATAACAGTACTTGGCAACAAAATATGATGAGAAATATAAATTTTGTAAGGGCAAGTAAAAGGTGAGGAATTTTGAATTTTGTCACTAAATAGAAGACTTTTGGAGAGGAAATTACTTTCTCGTTGCAAACTGTATTATACTTTTAGCGACGCCAGAGGTTCGTTGCAAATGATCTGATTTCGACACTAAATAGAAGCCTTTTGGAGAGAAAATTAATTTTTGTCTCAAATTCTATTACATTTTTTGATGATGTGACAAATTCTATTACATTTTTTGATGATGTGATATTTCTGTTACTAATTAACTCAATATAAATTAGTGGGAAAAATCTTACTTTTGCGCCATTCTTCTCACATCACTAAAGGTTGTTATAATAAAATAAACTCATTTACTGTCGAAAAATAAAACTTGCACAGCTGCACATCCTTACTCATATAACTTTACTAAATTTTAAATTTTAAGTAAATTTTTAAAAGATATAATTTTGAATTTTTATGATTTATAATGTTTACACTTATATTTTATGATTTAAGATATCTATACTTATAATTTTATATTTTAAATTTTAATTAAATTATATCTTTCACAAATATAAATAAAATTTAAAATGATATATTTTAAAAAATATAATTT
Organism: Heliamphora exappendiculata; assembly: GCA_034768845.1. Taxonomy (NCBI): domain Eukaryota; kingdom Viridiplantae; phylum Streptophyta; class Magnoliopsida; order Ericales; family Sarraceniaceae; genus Heliamphora; species Heliamphora exappendiculata. The sequence goes on from JAOTRH010077172.1 coordinate 9,372, forward strand.
TTAATGTTTAAGAAGTACTCTTATATACTTGTATTTTTAAGATTTTAGTATATTTGCACTTATACTTTTTATTTTTAATTTTTAATTTTAAATTATGTCTTTTTAAAAATTTAAAAATAAATTTCTAAATGATTTATTGCAAAAGAATATAATTTTAAATGTTTAAGATTTATACTTATATACTTATATTTTAAGATTTTAATATACGTGAATTTATTCTTATAGTTTTAAATTTTTATTTACATCTTTTAAAAATATACTGAATATTAAAATGAAAAGAATATAATTACTAATATTATGACTAAAAATTATACAACAAGATTGGAGTATCTTTCCTTAAAAAAAAAAAAAACACCAAATTAATACGTTGCTACTAAACCCACCTCCGCCTCCGCCTCCGCCTCCCTCTCCTCTACATCTCCTCCCTCTTGAACCCCAAAATTATCCTCCTCCTGAACTTTAGAAATTCCAAGTTTGGCTGTGAATATTGCAACCCAAGCACTTGCAACCCAAGCACTCAGGGTATCCATTCCTATCATAGAGGTCGTTTCCCTTGCTGTCCTATTTCTGATAACGATTTTCTCCATTAGATAAGTTGATTTGTGGGTAATTGTTAGAGCTTCTTGTTAGAAATTTTGGCTCAAATTCTATTTGAGTTAAGATAGACTTTTAATTTATTATAGTTATTAAATTTGAAGAGTTACGAAGAATGTGAATTTGTAGTTCTTTAATTAGTTTTGAATTCAACTAGCATAAGTTTGATTAGATTATATATCTTTTCTTTTTTATAAATATGAATATAGTCTCATATTATTTATATTCAATTTGTTTGAGATGAGAATTTGTAAGAGTTGAATAATTTGTATTCGTTTATCACATATTGAAATTTACTACCCGTGGATGTAGGCAAATTACCGAACTACGTAAAATTTCTTTTTTTGGTTTGTTTGTGATTATTCTAGACCTTTCTTGCAAAACACTTCTGAACATAGTGAATTGATTATTCATTTTTTGGGTTCTATTTTCTGGTATTGAATGGTATAGTTTTTTTAATCTTTATATATGTCTTTGTGATGTTTTTCTTATAACTTGAAGCTGGAAGTGTTTTTCTATCTTGTAATATTTTCAAAAGGCTTTCTTAGAGGACTAGAAATTCATACCAACATTTTAGGGCGATTTATAGGGCATTGATTGTAATGGGTAGGAATTCTTTGAACAAGAAGTTTGGAAAGCAATTTGTGAATGTAATGGCAACAAAACATCTTCCCTGATGGGTTTAATTTATTGTGAATTAAGAAGGGGTGGAAGTTTATGAAGAGGGAATTCCCTAACTTTATAAACATTCTTTGATGATGGAAAGTTGTTAAAGGATTTAAACTCTTCATTCATTGTGTCAGTGCCTATAGCAGACAATCCAAATGGATTATGTGCTTATAAGCCCATCAGCTTAATTGGTAGTACATCTAAGGTGTTAGAAAAGGTCCTAGTTAGAAGAATGAGAGGAGTAATACAGTCAGTGGTGGGTTATGTTCAATCTGCATTTGTAGCCGGTAGAAATATCACCGTTGGAGGACTAATAGATAATGAAATTCTGGACTGATGGAAAGAGTATGAGAAGAAAGGGTTAGTAATTAAACTAGATTTTTGGATGTCTGATGTTGAAGTGGAGTTCCTTGTTATCTATGGTTCAAAATTTGGCTTTTCCTCAGAAATTGTAGGGCTCGGATGATAATGTACTGATATTCATTGATGTAGGCTCAAGAAGTGAAGTGAATTGTCGATTTAGACTTAAAAGAAGCAATTTTGGGGAGAAAAAAATACTAACCTAGGGGTAAGGGTCTAAAATGGCACAGGGCCCTTGAGTGACCCGAGGTCCAACACAATGCAGACCAAGCCTGGCCTAGGCCCTAGCCCGAAGATAGGTGTTTCGGGCCTGGGCCTACCCCTCTAAACTCGTGGGCCGGCTTAGTCTGAGTCTTGAAGCCCGACGGCCCTCCCGGAACCCCACCCCTTGGTTCGACTTTTGAATTCCAACGGCTAGTTCGGGTCGGTGGCCTGGCCCGAGACCCAACGAGCCCAACGGCTAGTTTTGAAGCACCAATGGCTTGGATCAATTTGAAATTCAAATAGACCACTAAGATCAAAGAGTTGCTGGGCCCAGCCCGAGCTCGAGCCCAGCCGATGGCTAGTTTTGATTTTTTTAAAAAAAAATTAGATATTTTATCCCTATAAATAGGGTTATTTTCACTTGAAAAAATTTATTCCAATTTTCAAATACTCTATCATTTCTTTACTTTCTCACTCTCTTAGTCTATTCTCTTGCAATTCGAATGCTCAGTGATATTTCGTAGTTCGATTATTTGGTGATATTCGGTAAAAATTACAACTGTTGGTGAATCAATGATTGAAGATCAAAAATTAATATCAAACTCAAAAGTTCTAATAAATCAAGATTAAGATTAAATATCGGAGTTTCATTAATTCGGTTTTATTTATTTTCAGCAATTTTTTTTCAGTATTAAATTTATTTCGTAATTTTTATAATTGTAATTTATTTTTTTAAAAGTGTAGTAGTTATCATTTAAAAAATATTAACTTCATAATTTTTTTAGTTATTTCATTAGCATTTTAAATTTATTTCAATTTTATAAATTATAATATTTTACTTTATTAAGTTTATTTTTTGATCCAAATATATTTTTTCATTAACGAGTAAGAAGATATTTTTGCATTTTTACCAAGTGGTTCTAAATCCACTCATCCTACTCCTCCTATTCCTCTTAATCTACACACTGGGTCATCATCATCTACTGTTGTATTTACATCTGCATCTGCTGTTAGTACTACATCTAGTAAAAAGACGTCAAATGTTTATAAATTTTTTAAAAGTAAATTTAAAATTTTTTTAATGGCACCGTAACTGTTAAAGCCAAATATAGAATTTGTACTAAATTTCTTTCAAGTAACAAATCGAGTGGCACTAGCCACTTATTTAGATATTCAAAAAGTCACCTAAAAAATGTATCTCATGACTTGAACACACAAATACAAATAGGTAGGAGTTCAACATGAATTATTTCTAATTTTTTTAATGATCCTAAACATGTATAAAATTATGTTGTTGATTATATAATAGAAAATAAACATTCATTATCGATAAGTGAAGAACTGAAATTTAAATATATGGTACAAGGAATATTTTTGCCTCAATTTTAACGTTTTTCTAGCAAGACTACTAGAAACAAGATTTTGTAAAAATTTGAAGAAATTAAAATCGAGTTGTCACAAATATGTAAAAATTTAAAAGGTAAAATTTATTTAACTTCTGATTTCTAAACTGCTAGAAATAATACAAAATACCAATGTATTACTGTACATTTTTATTGATAATGTTAAAATTTATGTAAACATATTTTTTTATTTAGACCTGTAGATTTTTTCTACACCGTTCATAGTTTAGGTATAGCTATTAGATAATAATTATATTCGTAGGGTATTAGTCAAAAAATATTTTTTATTACTTTAGATAATACTTCTTATAATAATAAATGCGTTAACTATTTAAAATGTCATTTGAGACTTCTATTATTTAGTTCTTTATTTCATATTCGTTATTCTGCACATATTTTGAATTTAATTATTAAAGTAAGGCCTCAACGAATATAGATCAAGGCTGACGCCGAATATGGTGCAACATTTGATGATCTCACGGGATACAATCTACGTATCAAAGAAAATACAAAAAAATGAACGAGAAAGATCGATTGAGAACTAACTTGGAGAATATAACATCTGGATCGGCTGAAGAATTGTTTGGGCCAGGCTAAGTTTTTATATTTTGGATCTATAATTTTAATATCTTTATATTTGTAATTTACTAATTTAATATTTTATTTATAATTTTAAGTAGAAAATAATACAAATGACTGTTAAGCTTATATGTGTCAACTTAGTTGAGATGTACTTGATCGATAGTGATGTAATTTTTCTATTTTTTTAAAGTGTAGAATACACTTATAAAGTGTAAAATATAATGCTTATATAATTGTTCAAATTTGATTTTTGATTAATAAAATTTATATTGCATTTAATTATTTAGTGTTCAAGTTTATTGTATTTAAATTATGTAATTATTTGAAGTGTTTAAACTTATTGCAAAAAATAATAAAGTTATAATAAATTAAGTACTAACTAACTTATAATAATATAAATTATAAACTTATAAAGTAATAATAAACTTATAATACTTAATAATATAAAGTATAAAGTATAAACTTATAAAGTAATAATAATAAACTTATAAAGTACAAACTATAAACTTAAAAACTAAAAAACTAAAAAATAAATAAAGTTTAAACTTATAAATATAACTAATAAAAATAATAATAAACTATAAATTATAAAGAATAAAGTATAAACTACAAACTATAAAAATTAATAAATTAACTTATAAACTTCTAATAAAATAATAAGCTAACAACTTATAAACTTAATAATAATATTAATAAGTTATAAACTTAATTATAAACTTTAAAACTTATAAGTTATAATTTATAAACTTATAAAAATAAAAAAATAAAAAAATATGAAACTAATAAACTTATATTTTATTATAAATATTAAATTAACTTATTAATTTATTATAAAATTTGACTAATAAATTAATAATAAAATAATATAACAACAACTAATAACTAAGAAAAATTTAAACTGATATTATACAAGTTACAACAATAATTAAAAAAAATTAAAAATTCGAAAAAAATCCGACTGGCCCGCCCAAAAGGCCATCCCAAGGCCTGAGCCCGAGCCCTATACCCTTGGGGCCTAAGTCTATCTCTTGGAAAAAGCCCGGCCCTGCTCAGCCTGATTTTTTGCCAGAGTCCGTGGGCTTTGGGCTGGGCTAGGCTCGCCCAAGCCACGATCGGGCCCAATTTACACCCTCCAACAATTTGTTTGGTAAATTTCTATGTTAAAACCGGATATATGATAATTGAACATTGAAAAAAAAAGAATAACTGAAAAATAACAAGAAAATAATTACTTGCATTTAATTCATTTTAACAAAAAATTATTTTTTTTAGTATTGACAAATAAATTATCGTTGATGATCTAGAATATTTTTTCTGTGCAAACATATTGGTTCATTAACTAGAGTTAAAACTAACCATGGTTATAATTTTAACCCAATATCAAAATGTAAGCCTGGTGAAAAAATACTTTAAATAAAAGGTTATTTATTTTGTTATTTCTATTAGAATTGGTATATGTTGAATCTTCACAAAAAAACATCTGATTTTAGAAATTTTTAGATCTGATGTTGAATAAGAATTAAAATCAGACTTAAAATCAGACGTCTTTTCTATTCACATTTCTAAGAATAAATAAGTTAATGTATCTCTCATTTTTCATATGTAATTATACATGTATCTATAATTTGTTTCTTTCTCCAATACCAAGGCATTGTTTCTTTTATTTATTTTGTTATTTCTATTAGAATTGGTATATGTGGAATCTTCACACAAAAAAAATCTTGTTCTAAGAATTTTTAGATATGACTTTGAATAAGGGTCGAAATCAGGCGTGCCTTCTATTCACATTTCTAAGAATGGATGAGTCAATGTATCTCTCATTTTTCATATGTAATTGTACATGTATCTATAATTTGAGCCGCTTTCCAACACCAAGGCATTATAAGAGACAAAGAAGTGTTAGTACCTCATTCTCCACTATAATAAATCTCACGGTCCAAGTGGTTGGTCAATAGAGCACAAAAATGCTAGTGGGAGAGTGAGAAAGAAGAAGGTGCTAAGAAAAGATATATTAATCTCTTTATGACCTTATTCCTAATCACACTTTTTATATTTCTTTTTCTTTTTGCACACCTAATATAGTATTTTTTTTAATCCTTTTTCTGCTATTGTATGTAGTTTAAAGAACATAGATCACAATTGTATTGTCTTATATAGGGTGTAGACAAAGTGTAAGGTAGAATTGGAATTGTGGGTAATGCACTAGCTGGTGGGATCTACTCCTGTTGCATATTTGTGTTTGGTTTCACATACTTTACAAATTTTGGTTATCTTTTAATGAGAATTTATAATAGACACACTTAGCTCCCGTTTCTAATGAACCCAAATTTCAATCACCTTGCATATTCAAATATTTTGTTCTTTAGATGAATGATCTTAAAAAGTTGATTAAAATACAGTTGAGGTAAAGAAAAACACAACTACATATCAAATTTGAGTTAACTTGTATTATCTGAAATTGGGTCGTTACAGATTTTTTTAGAACATAAGAGTTCGCATGCATATCTATTACAAGATTTTGTTCGTAGGACTTTTACTGAATTTGCATATCTCAGCCCATAGTGACTCGGCCCATAGTGACCGAGTCAAATGGTCATATTGTTGTTGACAAATTTATTTAATTTGTAATGGGTTGTTGTACATGCAGCATTCCGTGTGTTAATCATTTGTTTGGAGAATACTTGATGGCTCACAGTTGTAATTTACGTTTATGTGTATCTATAGTTAATGAAGTCAAGAAGAGGTTTTTGGGTTTTACGTGGGTTTATGGCATCAACTTGCACGTTTTACGCAATTTATTATATCAAATAATGCTATGAATTCAAAAATAAAATCTAAAAAATTATTCAAAAAGCGATTTGAATTGTTAAAATTTATATTTAATAAGATGTGGAACACACGTCAAGTGAATTTTAACCATTCAAATTACTTTTTAGGTAATTTTTTGATTTTGTTTTTGGAATCATAGCATTGGTGTATATCAAAATGTGAATCTTTTTTGCAACCCAAATACTCCGTGTAGTATTATTATCAACAATTTTTCTCAAAAAAAAAATCAAAATTTATCATTATTGGAGACAAAAATCATAATTACCTGACAAGTAGGCAACCAAACAAACTTCTTTGGCATATGCAGTCCTTTTGACTATTGCATTTTGATCTATAGGAACAGATAATTTTTCATGAAGTTGGTTTCATTAATCTAACAAAGATATGTAAAACTTATAGTGTTGTTAGTTTCAAAGATCTGATTTCCTTAAATTAAAAAAATATCCACTTGTAGATGATTGGAGATACATTTTCTTTTCTTAAAATTGTATTATTTATTGAGATTTCGTTTAGATAAACAAATGTAATTATCGTATATCTATACTATTAGCAATGACTGCTCTGTTTGATATCTAAATGATTACCTATTGACATATTGTTTTATTTTAAGTAGACATCTATACCATTATGGAATAAAGGCTATTAGTTTATGGATTAGTGTTTTAATTTTTTCGTATTTCTATTGAGGAGTTTAAATATTACAATAAAATAATTAATGTTCAAGAAAGAAAGAAAGAAAGAAAAGCTAGAAAGAACAAAGGGGAGGAGTTTCTGATTTCTTGCATGCCTTATATGCTGATTGTAACCCTCTAGGCTTGGAACAAAATGCATAATTGACGGCTAAACTTATTTACGCAAAATGTATTTTGTTGGCAAATGCATATTTCTGGCTACAACAAAACAAATCATGTTGGCAAAAAAATCTTTTTTAGCGACAAAGAATTCACTTGTTGCCAAATAGTGTTAAAAAAATAATTGGTGCCAATTTTTTTTTCCGCCATCAAGATGTAAACTTTTTACATATGTATTATTTTCTTTTGCCAACGTATTAAGCATCGGTAAATAAAAAAATCATTACCGACAAACACTATACGCGGGTAAAAGTTAGCATATTTTTTTTGATACCGTAAATACTATTAGTTTATTTATTTTTACCAACATATTGAGCGTTGGTAAATAAAAAACTCATTACCAACAAACTCTGCGTGTTGGTAAAAATTGTTATATTTTTTAATAATATAAATATCAAAATTTTATATACACAAAACTACATAATATTAAACTTTTCACTAAAAGCCCTAAGTTAACCTAAAAGTCCTTAGTTTTAAAGTTTCTCAGTTAAATCTCATTCCACGCACAATCATAATCAATCCCACGCACTGAGTGCCTCGCGTTTAACTTATGGCTTTTAGTGCCTCGCGTCGTCGCCGTCTTTGTCCCCCCACCCTCGAGCTGTCG
>JAOTRH010077183.1:0-17470 GCA_034768845.1 Heliamphora exappendiculata
TTAGTTAAGGAGATTAGTGCATTTAGTTTTTACCGATTTGGCTGTAGTTTGATTTTTATTTATTATGTTTTGTTGGGCCTTTTATTTATTTGAATTATGCTTCCTGCTCTTTATGTCTTCTGGAATGGACTAAAATGGCCAAATGTCAGATGACAAAACAGTGAGGGTGGTAAAGGATATGATTGATATTGATGAATTTTAACGAGGGTACAATTGAAAAATGTTCATTTTAACCATCTGTTTTCATATTAACATCCACCACTTTTTATATTTGTGCCATGATTGCCCAATGTGATTTTGAATCGGCAATTATTACTTTTTAATATTATTTATTGAGATTTAATTATTATTTTTTATTTTTTCTTAATTTTTGTGCAGACAAAATAATATCTTATTCTAATTACTTATCAATATTTCGAATCGCCAACCATGAGCTCTGATACCACTTGATTGTGTTTAATCATTAATCTCATTTTTTTTTTTGCAAATAAAAATTATTCTTTTGACTTATTCCCATCAAAATAAAAATAATACTTTACTCTGATCATCCACAATGGTTTCGAATCGTCTCACGTCGACTCAGGTACTATTTATTGGGATTTAAACGCTAATTCTCGAACACAAACAAAAGCACAACAATGCATACACCAAAAATAAAATTACAAAATAATTTACGCCTTTTTGGCACAACATGCCTAAGTTTACGGGTGAGAGAAATAATATATTATAACAATTAAATGTACAATCATGAGACAAAAAATATCTCAAAACCTGACATTTACAATCCAAGACTTGAAACGAATTCTGTTTATCAACTCAAGAGCCACCTCGATATCTCCAGTATTTTTTTGTTTCTTCTACATCCTTACCTATTTGATTCAATTTTTCACGATTCTGTTAAAATTATAAGATCCCTATAAGCAAATACTAAGACTCTAACTCCCATATAATTATGAAATCCTAATTATATGAGTCAACAGAATCGCACAAGACATATACTTAATAATATATAATTAATATATAATTAAGAATTATATATTGGCCATGTTTGAAAATTTTGTTTATTTGCTTATTTGCTTAATAACAAATAAGCTAATTTGCTAATAAGCCACTTCGTTTGGGAGGAGTTGCTTATTGGATTATTTGTTTATTTGGCTACCAAAACGAGCTTATTTGCTTATTTGGCTATCTAAACGAGTTTATTTGACTTATAAGTCAACTTATTTGCTTGTTTGACTATTCAAACCAGTTTATTTGCTTATTTGCTTATTTAGCTATTCAAACGAACTTATTTGTTTATTTATTTTTAACTTATTTGACTACCCAAACGACGTGACTTATTTTTTAACTTATAAACTAATAAATAAATAAGCAACTTTATCCAAATGTGACTATTATATCCAATGCATTTCAAAATCACCCATTTATCTAAAAATATTTTATATCTATTAATTTATTTTAAAAAAATAAAAAATAAAAAATAAGTTTGTTCAAACATTGAGGTGACACTTTAGCCGTGATTATAGAGGGAAGTGAAAAATCTTGATTGATGACATTGAATGATTTTTTTATTAAAAAGAATCTTATAGGTCAACATTAAATTTTCAAACAAAAAAAAAATTCTCAATGACATATTTATGTAATTTTGGAATATTTTAAACCAATCCTTCTATAATAAAAAGGTTTTTTTTTTTCAACACTTAGCGGGCTACGATTTTCGTCCGCCCCTTGACCCATCTTTTATTATGATTATGTGTAGTTATGAATTTTATATCATATGAGTTGGCACGAATCGATACGTAGTTTAAGGGACCAAACTCAATTTGAACCAACTCATTTGGGGTCCAAGGAGCTTTAAAAGGAAGACCATTGACATATGAGTTAAAAAAATTAAGACAAGGATAATGGTTCACACAAAACTGAGTAAGGCATTGTCAGCTGAAACTACATGCTTAGTACGAAAGGAGTGATTGGATCGGTATAACGACAGTTGCATTGCCGAGTTCCAAGTATTAATGAAGGTTGCTTAGCCAAGCAACAACTATTAATGGCGATTAGACCAAGACTGTACATTCGTCGTACAGTAGTTAACTCATACTATATAGACTTGATATGTCTATTTGTAGGGGATGCTTGTGATAGGACTAACCCATCATGAATTCTAAAGGTCAAATACACCACCTAATCTCTATAAAAGGGGGTTGAAAAAAAAACATTTTATTAGCCAAAACTCATGTTCATATTTTTACTCTATAGTTTCTCTCTTTAAGCTCACTTTTAACTATATCGGCGAAGTAACTTTTTGCATTTGTCGTTGGTCAGTTCACGTTTGTCATTGTGTACAGGTCACTAAAACCACCCGAAGGTCTGTTCGAACTGGACCCGACAAGTAATTTCAATACTTCTATGAATCAGCCCCTATAGTGTTTTTTTGGAATAAAATTCGTACACTCATTTCTTAATTTTGTACCATTTAAAATACTGGTCGATACCGAACTTACTGGATAATATCGGCTGGTATTGTTCAGTATCAAAAAATACCACGTATGTATTGATTATAATTTTTTTAAAATAACTTTTACTTATTTGTTTTCTCTCTCTCTTTTTTTCTACTATAATTCAAGCTTGAAACATAACACATAAAAAAAAATCTAAAACTAGTTAATATTATTTTTTATAAAAATATTAAATATATCATTTTTAAGTTAGCTATCTTCACATAAATGATGAAACTAAAACTTAGTTTAGGTTAATTAGTTAAAATATTATATATGATAATTAGAATTTTAACAAAAATATATATAATATTTTAGAGCGATAAAATAATCGGGTAATTTATTCGTACCATGTAGTAAGTATAGTACCTAATGAAAAATTCAAAACTATGTTGGGTACAATATTCAGGGCTATGATATTCTTAACCGTTTTTTTCTGAATATGAAAAATAATTTATCAATTTATCAATTAAAATTCTCCTCTTATATATATAAGACAAAAAATCTTACTTTCGGTGGCAAACCTTTCTTTTTTTTTTTTTTTTTTAATGAACATGGAGGTCGGTGGCCACTCTTGGATTTCAATGTTTTCCGTGAGATATTGTAGAAAAAATTGGAAAAAGTTTCAAAATACACGCTATTTTTTAGAGTGTATAGTAACCATTTTTTAGATTTTGTGGTTATAATTATGTATGTTTTTGAAATGTCAAATCAAATTTTTTTTATGAATTATGTAATTTTTTATTATAAATTTTTATAGTTAAATTTATAAATTTTTATGGTTACTGGGTTATAAATCTATGTAGTTTTATAATTATGATTTTTATGGTTTAATTAAAAATCTCCCATGATGAAATTTATAAAGTGTATATCATACACACCTGGTAGGAAATTTAAACCTTTGCTTTATTTTTTATATTTTGGTAAATTTATGACAAATTGTTATTCATCTTATTTTTTGATATTTAATACTTGTTTTTGTGAGTTTGATATAATACGATACGGGTTATTAAATAGAGAAAGAAGATGATCGAGCATAAAAAAAACATCAAAAGAAACATCAGGATCTTCACCGCTCGATAGATTGCTCGAGCGGTGTGTCGAGTGTCAAGAAAGTTTCTTAGTACTCATATAGTTTGCAAAAATGCTATAAGCCAAGTTTCACCGCTCGAGAGATGCGAGTGGTGAACATACTGCTCGAGTAGTCTGTACTCCCACACCTTTATGTTGCTGCTAGCAACTAGGGTTTTGATAGGGTGCATATATAAAGGGCTGCTAAGGGTTTCGTATATGTCACCTCTTTTAAATAAAAGAATCTTTAGCTGCCAAGAGCTTAAGAGAGAAAAACTCTTTGGAATTTATAATATTCAACTCGCTTGACGACAAATAAATTCAAGACCTGTCAAGATTATTATCAAACTACAAACCTTCAACGATTTTTCAAGTTCGTGGAATCTCTTGAGTTAATTCTCAAGAGTTGAAGTTTTGTGGTAGATTCCGCCAGCAGTCAAATTCTGGTGGTAGATTCCACCGGCGGTCAAGCACTGTTTGGTGTTCGAGAATTCAGCAAGTTAAACTTATTTCAGTAGGTTGTGGATTCAACAAAATTTGTAAGATTTTTTCTAACCAAAACTTGATATAGTGCTTGATTTCTATAGGTATGGATTAATTTCGTAGTTTTTACTCAGTTTGAAAATTTTCACATAAAAATTGCTATTTATTTTTTATGTTTATATAGTTGTTTTTCTTTGTTTTGTAGCATTTAGTTTTAAAATAAATTAATTAGCGCAAATCAATCAGTAAACAGAATTTTTCGAACTTCAAATAAAGGTGTGTGCTGAAGCTTCCCCAAATTTGGCTGCTTGTAACTTTTAGTTTTTTATTTTAAAATTTAAATTTGTTTGTCACAGCTTTTTTATTTTTATTATTATTTTTTTTGTGTTCATGGGTCAATTGAGTGTATGCACTCACTATTTAGATACACACTAGGCATTTTTAATTATGCTTAAATTTCTATAAGAAAAAGTCAAAGTTGAAATAATAAAAAACTGAAGTTAAACAACCCAAAACTAAAGTTAAAATAACTATATACGAGCCTATCTTAACTAAAGGCAAAATTAAAATAACCAAGATCCAAGAGAGCCACCATATCCATTTAAAATGCATATTGTAGAACCTGTGCACACCCTAACCGGTTAGATACATACCGTAAAACCTAAAATGATTATAACTAAGTCTAAAATTATTATAATTACAACCTAAAATTATCGTAACCAACACAAAAATAAAAGGCTATGATGCATACCGTAGAATTTGAAATGGTCATAACTAAGTCTAAAATTATTATAATTAAAGCCTAAAATTTTTGTAACCAAAACAAATATAAAAATAGCAAAGAGATACACACCATAGATTTGTTTTTTGGGTCAATTTTTTTTTTACAAAATTAACTTTTATTATAAATTCAGTTACAACAAACCCAACAAGTCAATAACTTATTAACATAATTTAATTTTAATTAATTTAAATTGTTTTTTTCGTAATAATAAAAAAATACCTTTTAAATTACTTCATCAGGAGTAACCTAAAATATAAAAAACAATCCCCAAAAAAACATGAGAAATTTTATGAAGTACATTATCATTATTTTCTAATATCATTATTTCTTCTTTTTTGTTTACTTTTACAATAATTATTGCAACCTATATTTTTTTTATCAGTAAATGTTTTATAAAAAAGAAATGTATAAGTCTATCAGGGGTATACCTCAATTCAGAGGAGGACTATTATTGACCAGAGCAATAAATGAAAGAAAGTTTGGCTTTTAAGAAGTTCAAAAAAAAAAAAAAAAAAAAAGAGAGAGAAAATTTTTAAATTGTTTGGGATAATTTATTTAAGGTATTTTTTTCTTTTTTATTAAATTGTTTAATATAATTTTATTTTTTATTTTTTAGTTATAGTGTTTGGGATAATAGTACGAATTTCTTGTTTTAAAAAATAAAATTGACTTTTTGATTAACGGTATTATAGTAATTTTATTTTAGAAAAGTTAAAGTGTTTGAAATATACATAAACTTTTTTTCTTAACAAGAAAAAGTGCAAAAAATTAATCTCACCTTTTTAAAAATGGAAAACACTATACCTTAAATAAAAATTAGTTTTTGACAAAAAAAAAATTTCATAGACATGCCAAATAATGGCTTCAACTTTTTTAAAATGACAAACACTATACCTTAAATAAAAATTAGTTTTTGACAAAAAAAAAAAAAAAAACCTTAGTAGAAATGCCAAATAATGGCTAAGTTTTGCCCATTCTGCAAAACTAGTTACAGCCAAATAAACCCTACAACAAAAACCTTTCGTTAAGTCTTTGAATTGGATGAGAGGTGTGTTCTATGTCCAAGCGGGATTTTATATCGTTGTGTTTTTAATATGCTCGACTTTTATATATATTTTAATGATAAAATTCATTCGTTAGGTAAAACTTGCTAAGTTTGTTATCTATATAAAAAATAAAATTAATCATATATATATATATATACATATATGTATGTATGCATGTATATATGTATATATAGTTATGTAATACGTATATAGTCAAACCATATGGGGTCTTGTGATGGACAGGAATTAGTCCTTTGTGTACCACAAATGGGCTAAGTGATCTTGTACAAATTAACAATGGTGAGACTAACTAGCGGCAGATGCCAAAAAGCCACTTCTTGCCTTATTTAGTGTCTCGTTAGGCAGGGAAGGAATTGATTCAAAGAAAATGTTCAATATCGATTTATGCAAAGTTTTTATAAGATAATTGTTGTGTATCTTTTAACATAAATTGAACCCCTTTTATGTATAGATTTAAGGTTATCTTTTTTAGGAGCTAACAACGGACTGAACCTTATTAATAACCTTACCTCGGAAATTCTTAGGTCAAATCCATAACTCTCATAAGTAGAGTGTGGTAATGGACTTTGTCTAAGTTCCTAGGGTTGGTCTAAGTTCCATTAATGTTCCTTACTCGATCATGCCATTCTCATTAATATTCCTTACTTGATCACGCGACTCTCATTAATGCTCATTGATTGGCAGCACATCTTTCATTATTACTTCTAAACTTGACTCTAAGCATAACGTTTTGGTTTGATTCTAATTTCAAAACAATTATGGGCCGAGCCCACATTGTGTGCCTGTTCATTCCTCTTCATAATGGAAAACATTTATTTAACTATTTAAAAAAAATTAAATTTACTATTTATTTGTTTATAAACAAATGTAATCTAATAGCACAATTACAAATATCGGGCCAACCCTTTTTTTATTTGAATAATAAACTCAACGAATTTTATATAATAAATTAATCCAATTATAAAAATATATATATTATCCAGAAGCCAAGCCAATTAAAAGTTAAAAATACAACAACATAGTATTCCTTAAAATTAGCTACTAAGTATCCCAGCCCAAGCAAGACTAGCTAGGCCTTTCTTTCTTAGCATAAAAGTAAGTCAGAGACCTCTTTTCATCAATGACAATGACAATTGGTATATGTAACAAATAACATCACTTAACTGATGAATTGAAACAAAAATAATTAACAACAATCATTAACAATAGTGCCCTAAGATACATTGGAAAGCATAAAGAAACAGATGTACTAAAATTCATATTGTGCTTTTAGCGACGAAAATGATGTTTGTCGCTGAAAACATATTGTGCTTTTAGTGACTATATAGCGACATATGTTTTGTCGGAAAATGTGACAATTACCGACGAATTAGGAGCATCAGCGACGGCTGAAGTGTAGGCAAAGATATGTCATTGGCGACGAAAATTCCTTGTCGTTGATTGGTTATCATTAACGACGACTGGCCTTGTAGGCAAAGAGACATCATTGCCGACGAATGTGGATTGCCGTAGATAATTATCATTAGCGACGAATACCTTAGTAGGCAAAGGTATGTCATTACCGACGATTCCGTCGTGGGTCAATGTTGATCTTTTGGCGACGACACAAAATCGTCGCGGTAGATCTTCCCAGACCAGGGTTCCGTGACAAGTTGGCGACGAAATTGAAATCGTCGCGAAAGGTTTTGGGCGACGATTTACAGATTTTTAGCGACGAATATTCTCCTCGCTGCTGATGCTTTTTCTTGTATATCCAAATTGTACAAACAAAGGTAGGAGGGAGAAAATGAGAATTTCAAGCCCTTTACAACATTCTCCAAAATTAAACGCATAAATTAATTAGGACACCAGACTCACTCGCTCGTGCAGTTCTCACAAAAAATGAAACAAAAGATTATAAAAATACCAAAGAATTATAAAGATTCGAGGTACCCTAATCATAAAACTAAGATACCTAACTCTCTCACCTAAGCTTGATTCATTAAAAGGCATAAAGGAAACAAATGCGCCAAAATTCATAATTAAAAAGAATTCAGATACCCTAACTATAGAAATAGATGTGCTAAATTCATAATTAAAGGCCCCAAATACCCTAACTATAGAAGGATTTTAGAAGGATTTCACTACATGTATGTATACATACATTTATTCATGCATTATTCCCAAAAAAAGAAGAAGAAAATATGAGAGATATTTATCATGGATGAACCTTCTTACATCATAGCATTAAAAGCCATGTGAAGTCATGTAGATACCACGTGAGGAGAAAGAGGGTTGACATATCTAGAGGATGTGAGCATTAAAATTGTAAACAATTAGCTTAATGAAGAATCAAATTAGTCATTCAAGTCATATCATCATAAATACACATTGTATCTCCTTTAGTTCAACACACAAGTTCATTTAGTTACATTATTATCTAGCAAGCTCCCATACTTACAACAAATAGTATAGTATATAGAGAACTTGAATTAAATCATTTTCATTTGGTTAGAATACAGCAAAGTTTCTTTAAGATGCTTGTAGACTCCTTACACCTACATGGCACTATGCTACCACATACCCACATGTCATCATGGGCTATATATATATATATATATATATATAATCGAATAAATAATTAGTCGTTGAAATCATATAGGTTATGTTCATATTATCTAACTGGTTCCTACTTAACCTAATTAAGATTTGTTTTGGATTTGAACTAAACTAGATGGTCTTGATCATCAAACTTGCCTTAAAGCCATGCTTTAAAAAAAAAAATTTAAGCCCAATAAACAAACAAAAAAAACTTTGGTAAAAAAGTGACTTTAAGTCCCCATGTAAAGA
Organism: Heliamphora exappendiculata; assembly: GCA_034768845.1. NCBI lineage: Eukaryota > Viridiplantae > Streptophyta > Magnoliopsida > Ericales > Sarraceniaceae > Heliamphora > Heliamphora exappendiculata. The sequence goes on from JAOTRH010077183.1 coordinate 8,730, forward strand.
GAAAAAATGGTGATTTGATAATTGACTTTTTTGTGACTTTAAACAAAAAATATAAAAATTTAGCTTTAAAATCCAAGCTAAACGAAGCTATAAAGTAAAATCAAAGCTCCTGTAGGCCAACCCCTTAGGGCACAGTTCGTACGAGACTTTATTTTAACTTTGATTAGCTCTCTCACTAGTAGACGATGAGATTAGTCTTCTAAAAAATAATCGAAGTACGCGTAAATTGATCTAAACATATTGACATATTTAGAAGAAAAAAGAAAGCTCTTGTAGGTTATTGGAGGAATTGGAAGTTATCTTACAATTGAAGAATCATCACAAACATATGTAGGATGAGAGGTAGGATCTCCCTCTGTGCATATAAATGGTCCAGCCCAATATGCATTCAAATTAATAAATGTACTAGGTCCATGCCTTAAGAGAACATACTCTAAATATTAGGTTCATCAAATTGGCAAATTGGCAAAGAGAACATCTCTTCAATCCAAAAAAGGATTGGGCCAATATTGTTGGGTTCAAGTATGGATATAAGATGGGGCACTTTGATGATATGATGTGTTTATTTTATTTTATTTTTACATTTTATGGTGTGCGGGTTAGTTTATACATAACTCGACTAATTTATAGATAGCTAATTTTACTGTCCATTTGTGGGGGCTCAATTAAAATCGAGACAAAATCTTGTATGGACCAACTCTAAAGAATTGATAACACTTAAGAAGATTCGAACTTAAAATCTATGAGGGAGTAAACCTCTAAGTCCCAAGTCTTATTGTATAAATCATTCATGCAAAAATGACTAAACTAGTATTATTGGGTCAATTATTGTTCTAAGATGGGTCTACAATGATGATTCGATTCATTTATTTTATTATGTCTAGTGTGTAGATTATTTGTACAAAAAATCAAATTAGTAAAGTATCATTAATTGTCTCAACAAATTAATATTTTTTTAAAAAAAAGACCATGTTAACCCACAAATATGAGAAAAAATATAAAAAAATATTACAGTGTGGGCGTGACTATGGGGCATCCAGCATTGGTAATTGGTGGAGAATCAGACTTGATCCGGTAGTTAAGGTGTGGAATTGAAAGATTCACTCATTTTTAAACTTTTTAGTTCGAAATTTTTTAGGTATTATTAATTATTGTGGGATTAGTTCATAGCAAATTTTACTTCGACTTTAATTTGGTTCCCAATCAGTAGACTATAAAATTACTTTTCTAAAAATTAATCGGAGTGTACGTAAATTAGCTTAAATAACCTAAAATATCAAAAATGGGTGGAGAACCCATTAATAATTGATACCCCACATTTTAAAATGATGCATAAAAGTGACCATTAAATGGACAACCCAGAGAAGAAAAAGCATATTTCATAATCATAACTCACCAGGATAATTAAAAAAAAAATCTAAGTATGCTGATTTCAATCACATAATAGTAATTATGTTTTATTTTTATTTTTTAAAACGAAACATAATTTTACTAGTAAGAATCAGTGTCCTGTGATTGATTCTATATTTTAAATCTATGTATGTGATCAAATTAGGATAATTATCTATAATGCAGTTCTATTTATATATACACTCTATTATGATTTGATTTTATTGATTGAATACAATAAAGTGACAGCTTTGATTAATATCCTTAAAAAGAACCAACTATGATTACATACTAGAATTTTTCAATAATTCACCCGCAATTTCTTACCATAACTAAGCATTTCAATTACTAATACATGTTTTTATTTAAATAAAAAAATAATAGGTATTCACCGAAAATCACTATATTGTATCCTGAACAATAAAAAAAGAAAAAAATAATTAATATGGATATTCACAGTAGGCTTTTTGTCAAAAATATGAATTATAAAAATCATTTTTTTTTATTTTTTTATTTTCTCTTCTACACATTTAGATTTATTTTTAAAAATGCCACGTGAGACAAATCTTCCATTAAAATTATTAATTGTGAAATATAATATGGATTGTAAAAGTAATGAGCTAATCTATTATACAAGTAGGCAGTGGCACAAAACAGGAGGAAAAAAAGGGTTATGCTTCCCTCTAGTTCACTTATGGACTGGAGAGATTCTGTTGAAGTTTTTTTTGTGTTTAAAATAAATATATTTTGATAATTTAGATTATTTATTTTATTATTTTTATTTTATATATTATTATTGTAAAAAATTAAATTAATTGAATATTGTTAAATACCAAAATAAATTGCATTTGTGTTAATAAAATGAATAATAAAATAGATATTACAGTTTATTTTTATTAACGCAAATGTGATTTGTTGAAACAATTAATGATATTCGATCAATTTAATTTTTAAAAATAATAATATAGAAATTAAAAATAATAAAATAAATAATTTAAATTATCAAAATATATTTACTTTTAAGTGTGAAAATGCTTCAACTGAACATCTCTCTGGTCCATAAGTGGACAGGAAAGAAGCCTCACTGAAAAATAAATAAAAAAAACTAGTTATTCAGCATTTTTCAAACAATTGTGTCAACTGAATTGGCAAAAATTATGATTTATGAACCAAATGCACGCATGCCCTTTGCCTTATCCTGTGTTTGGATTATTTTTTTTTAGTAATTTTTAGATTTTTTAATTTTTTTGTAAAAAATTATATATCAAATTATAATTTTTTGTGAGAGAAAAAAGCCAAAAAATCAAGCTAAAACAAACCAAATAAATTTTTTTTAAAATAACAAACCAAAAAGCCTTAGTTTTAAACCAGGTCAAACACATGCTTATTCTGGTTTTTTTCCTCTTCTTTTCTCTGCCTAGCCTCTAAAATAGGCTCCATTTGAAATAATTATTTATTTATTTATTTTATTTAAATTATTTTTGTTTTTAACAAAAAAAAATTATCGTTTATTTGAACTATTATATTTTTTACTCATTTTAAAAAATATTAAAAAATGATCAAAATATTAAAAAATCAAAAAACAAAATAATTTAATAAATTAATTTTATGTTATTTATTTTCATCTTTAATAATTTTTTTCATCTTTTGATTTTTTAAAAAAAATTTCTTGGTTAATAATTCATTAAAAAAAATAACCAAAAGGTAAAAAAAAAGTTTAGAAAAAAATAAAAATTTACAAAATCTAACCCAAACAAGACGGTAAGACTTTGTTTTGTTTTCGACTTAAAGTGGGAAGCTCAAAAAAGTCATGTTCTATTTGTTTGTCAACTTAAAGTTTTTTATTTTTTATTTTTTTGCTTATTAGCTTTTACCTTATTTTGTTTTTTTGCTCAACTAAAAGTATATTATATATTTTTAAAAATGCCATAACTTTATTATACACATAATTTTTATAAAAATTATTTATCTAGAGGCAAGGCGGCGGACCTTTACTCATTGGGAGCCCTAGGAATATATTTAAAATGGGTTCTATAAATTTTATACTTACACAATTTTTTTTAAAAAAAATAATCATACAACAATTTGAAAGAATACAAATTGTCTAGTTGTTTCACATTTACTCATATCTAATTTATAATTAAAAAAAAACACAAAATAAAACCAAAACTTATCACTAAAAGACTTATCAAGAGCTTCAACTTGAAATTAAATTAATTTTTTTTAACTTTTTGCTTTTCTTTTATCTTTTTTCATACCTAGACAAATACTATTTAGGAGGCATTTTTATATGATTTTGTAAATTAAAGAAAAAAACATAGAAAAATTAATTTAATATGAAAAAATTAAGAACGCCCATGAATGAGATTCAAATCATATAATAATTGGGCAAAAAAAACTGAAACTTATGCATATACAACTTACATAGATTAGATCGATGCCTAATTCATTATGCACACAAAAATTGAAAGGTATTAAAATTTGGGAATTCTTTAGTTTTAATAGGTTTTTTATTTAATAATTTTTCACAAAGTCTAATAAAGTATAATTAAAATTTGGGAGCCCAAGGCCGCTTTCCCCACAAGGCCAGCTTTGTCGTCGAGATCCATCGAATAAGATTCATATATAATACTAGTGCTAAGAACAAAACATAGATTTGGGATCTATAGTGATATAATGAGAGATTTGTATTTGGTTATATGATTCTCGTACGTATATATAGCACAATTGTTTGTAAAATAGTTGATATCAAGGGGTTAAATAGATTTAAAAAAATGCTCCATATATCATTGATTCAAATTGTGAACATTATCATATATTTAGCAGCCCCACTTTATAAATAAATAAATATATAAGTTGGTATTCTTTTCCCACTTATGGGGTAGGTAAACAAATTTATTTTATTTTCTGCCTTTTTCTGGGCTCCTGTCTTCCATGAAAGACTTCCTGAGAGAACCTGATTATTTTGGTGATGGGTCTAAATGTGAATGGAGTGTTAGGGAAGGAAACTGGAAGCTTAAGAGGCTTGTTGGCTGAATTGAAAAGGAAATGGGTTAAAATATTTGATTGATGCACCAATTTTATCTCTGAGCCTTTGATGAAGTTTCAGTCAAATGGTGAAGAAAATCTATTAGGATGGTAGACAGATCATTCAAAGTTGCCTTGAGTCCTTAATGTGTTTCTTCTGGAATCTAAGACTGTGCCCTGTACAAGAAATTAAGTGAAACGAGGAAATGCGGGTTGAGTGAATCAATTTTGGTGCTGAAAAATATGTGATAAAAATTCAACTTATACAATATAAGAGGGGGAAGAGTGAAATATTATTCATTTTTCTTGTAATTAATTTAATTTATAGTTCATTTAAGGTGCATTTTACATTTTCATTTAGTGACATAAGATGGATAGGTAATAACCACGATGAAATCGAAAGTATAAGAAGTTGATATGGGAAAGCAAAACTAAAATGAAGAAGATAGGAGCCAGCCAGCAAAGTGAAACGACCTTCCGAAACTACACTAGGCATGTTGCTTCTATAGCATACTTACTGTTTCTTGTCAAAACAATTAAGATGTTCTTTTTTGTATGACTAGATGAAAGCATTTTTTTTTCCAAACTGATATGCTGTGCCAATTTGACTCGGATGGAATTATTTATATAACAAAATTTTGAAGTTTATTCTATATTATGATTTTGTTAATTTCTATTAAGAAGTGTGTTTGAATGAAACAACAAATTCTAGGTGGTTAAATATTGTATTTTTAATTCTGATTTTAATTTATATAAATAGAAAACTTCTAACCACAGATTTGTAAAGTTTGTTATACATATAAAAACCGTGGTTGTAAATAGCTACATTTAATCACAAATTTCTTTGTTTTTATATCATAAAAACCGTAATTGTAAACAGCTACCATTAATCACGGTTTGTTTTTTAATTTTATATCAAATATAAAAATTGTGATTTTAAATAACGCCTTTTGATCACAGTTTTTTAAGAACTTTTATATCAGGTATAAAGGTTGTGATTATAGATACGGTCTTTTAATTATGGTTTTTTTTTTATTTTTATATCACATATATAAATTGTGATTAAAAATGGCTATTTTTAATCGCACCTTCATAGATCACGTTTTTAAAACCGGGATTAAAAAGTTAAAAATCACACAAAAAAATATAATCTTCATGCACTAATGTAGTAGTGCTTGAATAATCAAAATGAACTCATTTTGAGCTCCCAATTAACCTAACTAAACTGATTCTGTCTATTAAATGACTGAAAAAGGCAAGGATAATCTTAAAACTCATCATAACATGACAATTTATAAATCGTTTGATTTTAAATTTTAATTTGAAAGGGTACAAATTTATATTAGAGAATCTATCACATATTAGTGTACCGCATTGGTAAAATAATGTGTATGAAGTCAAGCTGTTTTAATTTATGTGTTGCAATGGTATGCATTGAAATGCGGTAATTATAGTCCTCGAACATTATATTAAATGTCATTGCCAGCATGATATTCATATTCAATCAACAAAAAATATTTGACGCAGAATAATATTAATTTATTTTTATTAAGTATGTGAGGGACATAAATGAATCACTTATTAATATGTATTTTACCTAATTTTATTTTTATTAAGTATGTGAATGACTTAAAAGTACTATGCAAATATTTAATAATTTTCCTTGAAATGGAGATCATGATTTCCATAGGACAGTGGCTGAGTCAAACTACTAAATTATTGTAGTGTTGAAGTTCTAAGTTGATAAATGTTCTTCAGGGGAGGAAATCAAGTTGAGTACTTGAGTCAGCTCAAAAGCCTGGGAATCTAGAAGCTTTGACTTGAAGATCTTGGCCTTTTCAAGGACCTGGAACAAATATTATTTCTTACTCCAAACTCCAATTATTTAAAAAAGCTTGGAATCTACCTAGTGACTCAATATTATTTTGTACCAAAGTTGGATTTAAAATTATTATTATGGGGATAGCCCTTCTCAAGAATACTATTACTTTGTTGTGGAAGGGTCCTACTATCATTTCTTGTGAATAGTTTAATTTCTTTTAATTTATTTATTTTTTTCAATGGGGAGCAGCTTTTCTCCTGTTCAAAAATAGATTACACCGAGTTGAGTTAACTTTTGACTTAAAATAAATTTATTTTGATCATTCCAGCATTTTATTTTATTATTTTTAATATATAAATTATTTATAAAAAAAAAAAATCAAATTGATCAAGTATTCATAATTAACTTAATTTTTGCATAAATTATCTAAACACTAGAAATAATAAAATAAATAATTTAAATTATCAAAATAAATTAATTTTAAACCTAAAATTAGCCTAACTGAGTAGGTCCAGTTCCTTAAAGATGGAAGAGAAACCATTCCCATTTCACAACAAGGCATGAACAAGTGGGAAAAGGAAACTACTGCCCTGTTTCTCTCTGGAAAGGAGAAGGTAGTTTATAAGGGGTGACTCTTCCTTCCTATTCTCCATTCTCTATATCCTTTAATACTTTACTTTGTAGGGTTAAAATGGACTAGTGATAATAATTTGAATTATTTATTTTATAAAATTTATTAAAAAAATTAGTCTTGTAAAAAAGTAATTGACTTGATTACACATCGATAAAGACATGAACAAATTACTTTTTATTTAAATAGCCAATTTTTATTTAAAATGAAATATCCAAATTTCAACGGCCTATTTTATAAAATAAAATGCAATTGTCTATATAACTATTGATATTCAATCAAATTAAATTTTTTTATATAAATAAATATTTTATAAAATTTATAAAATTAATAATTTAAATCATCATTATTGACCACTTCAGTTCCACACCCCAAAATCTAACGCGAAATCTTGAATAATATGGAAGGGAGGGTAATTTCTCTGGATTTATAATTACATGTTCATTTGTCAATCTGTCTTTAAGTTGAATTTTTAATTTTAAATTATTTTCAATTAAAAAATTTAAAAATTTGCTGCATTAAAAAATTAATAACTTTTAAGTTATTAAAAAAATCAAATAATCTGGATGCAATATTCTAAATTTGCCCTTATATGTAAAAAAAAAAATCAAAAAAATAAAAATTCAAAAAGATAAAAGATTAAATTAAAAATTGTTATAAAAAATCTAAAAACCTAAAAATAAATAAATTAAAAGTTAAACAATAAAAAATAAATTTTTTTAATTTTTTAAACTTTAAATTAAAAATTAAAAGACTAACTTTAAACCGGTAGCTTTGAAATTAAAAGTTAAATCTTTGAAAAAATCTCAAAAGGAATCTTCAAATTTCCATGTCTTCGGTAGGTTCCAATTGTCCAAGTGCAATGTGGGCCTTCCCTGTTGACCAATCCACTGTCAAAGTATTGATTGCTTTCATGATTAAATATTGTGTCACAATAAAAAAAATTAATAATTTATTTTTAAAAAATAAATATATTTATTTTTGATAAAAATAAATATATTTTTTATAATTTTTAAAATGACACTAATCTCTTATCTAATTTCATTTTTATATCAAATTAATGTAATTATTAATCTTCTGTTGTTAATTTAACGAAAACAAATTATTTCTATTTGATTTTTTTTCTTATTTTCTCATTTTACTCCCCTCTCCCTCTTTCACACACCATTTCACACTCTCTCTTCACAATTTCAGCCTCTCTCTCCCTACACTTAAAATACACACAATTTCAGCCTCTCTCTCTCTCTCTCTCTATCTCTCTCTCTACACCTACCAGCACCTAAAACACACACAATTTCAATCTATCTCTTTACACCCGGCAACACCTAAAGCACACACAAATAATTTTACTCACTCACTCTCTCTCTCTCTCTCTACACCCAGCACACCTAAAATACACACACACAATTTCACACCCCCATGGTGATAAAATGCACTAACACACTCTCACACACACACACTAGCTCTTTTTCCTCTATAAAATTATTCGATTTAACATAAATGGAAGGGTGGTCTCATGGCAGTGATGATGTATGCGATAGTGGTGGTGCGGCGGTGCGTGTTGGTGTACTCATGAGAGGGAGATATATGTATATAATATATGTATAATATATATATATGACGAGAGGGAAAGATATGTTGGAATCTGTGAATTTCATTGGCCATTGAAATTCAGATTTCAAATAGCAGATTCAATTATAATTGAATTGGCCATTCTATTGCAATTGAAGTCTGGAAACCAACAGCCATGAGTGGCCATTGATTTCCAGAAAATGCCTTCCATAAATGAAATGCACAGAGAAGAGGAAGAGTCTGAGAAGAGGAAGAGACTCAGAGAAGAGGAAGAGTCACAGAGAAGAGGAAGAGACAGAG
>JAOTRH010077204.1:0-17469 GCA_034768845.1 Heliamphora exappendiculata
TTTTATTTTTCTTTTAGTTAGCTTAGTTTTACTTTACTAGCATTCTAATTATTTTTCTAACTTAATTTTTATGTTAGTCTTTATTTAGTAAATAATGTAATTTACTTTCCAATAACTTACTTTCCTTTGCAATGTAACCTTTCATTTTCTTTGTTTAATGTAATTTCTTTAATATTTTATTTTTTTTCTTTAGTGCTAATATTCTATTTTCTTTTAGTTTAATATTTTCTTTTCTAGTCTTTTATTTTCTTCATTAGTATTAATTTTTTCTTGTTAGCACCTTACTTTTTTTTTTCTCTAGTATAATGTTCTTTTCCTAGCATTTTATTTTTTTATTTATTTATTTAATGTTATAGTATCTAATTTTCTCGTTTACTCTAAACTTCATTTCAATAGTATTTTATTTTCTTGTACTAAGTATTTCATTTCATTTTCTTGTATTAGCATTTTTTTAAAATTTTTTATTATTATTATTAGCTTTAGTTTTTTCATAAAATTCTATTTAGTATTTTCTTTTCTCCTAGCATTAGTACTTATAAAATTCTATTTTTATTTTTATTTTGTAGCTTTATTTTCTTTTATCCTTCTTCTATTCTATTTTTATCAAACTCAAAAATCACAAAAAAGCTTTTAAATTAATTTTTATCTTTAAGTAGTTCATAATTTTCTCTCTTAAAAACACTTCATTATTCTTTTCTTTTCTTCTATTTTCTTCTCTTTTATTCTCTTTTAAATGTTAATAACTAAATTTTCTTAACTTATCTCTCGTAATATTTTTTTTCCTTCTATTAACAACAAAAAGCACAAAAAACATGAATATATTTTTTAATATTCTTTTATTCTTATTATTTTCATATTTTATGTAAATAATTAGATTTTCTTCTTAATAGCATTTTATACCCTTCACATCTTGTCAAATTCTTTTCTTTTCTTTTAAATCTTTAAATTCTCTTTTATTACAAAATTCTTATTTTAAATTTCTTTGTTAAGTAGGCTTTCTTTTAATATAGCATTTTACTCTTTTATGCATTTTTTTATTTTACATTTCTTATTTCTTTATTAATTCTTCACGTTGAGGTTAACCTAGTTAATTTTGATAAAATGCAAGTTTTAGTTTTTTTTTTTGAAAACATATTTAGGATAGTTTGATTTTTCTTTCTTTTATAGTAAATTCATGTTTAGGTAATTTTGGTATCTTATAACATGTTTTATTATTTTGTATATTATGATAGTTTAAGTCATTTTTGACAATATTACATGTGGGTATACTTCATGTATCCTTTAGATAAAAATTGCATGTTATAGGATTTAAGATTTTTCTTTTGACACTTATTTATTTTAGAGTTTTATGTACATATTTTATGTATTTTTTATACTTAATTTTGATTGTTCTCTCTTCACTCATATTTTTTTTATTTGCATGCATTTGGGAAATTATATTAAAGAACCAATGATGATTAGTACAGGCCAACCTTACGGTTGGGCGAACGGGGTGCCTAACACTTTTCCTGATTCGTACCTTATCCCCCGAACCCTTTTTCTCTGGTTAACGTTTTCAAGATCAGTAGCTAATTTTTTTTTTCTTAATTTTCTGAAAAACTAAGCGGCGACTCTATTTTCAACAAAAGAGGTTTTTAAATTTTGGTTTTCAAGGTGTTTAAAATATTTTTAAAAATATCTTTGAATTCTCTCATTTTTAACCCCAAAATCCCAAAGCCACACTTGGAAACTCTCATCAACACCACTCAACCCATTCAATACCAAGCACAAAGGTGCCACAAAACTCAATTTGCATACCATTACTTTACTCTCCCAATGTTCATACTCATATGCTTACTCCTTCAATGTACAGACACTAAGCCGCCACGCGACATCACTGAAACCAACGGGATCACAACCTCTCTCAACTTCTCATCAGTCGAACCTAAGCATCCATATGAGATAATTCTTTCTTGATACAGACAAGATCTTTTAGTTCCAAACTTGATAAACATGTTGGCCCAAGAGGCCATACTTACGAAGGTCTTGCAATATCAAGTTCTTTGCGACTTGCGTCTTTATCACATTCTCTTAATAACCTCAACTCAATTGCCTATAACTTATATCATACCACAAGTGGGCAACTAACCACCAACTCTGATAAAACTGAGTAGTTTGAAATGCCAAGCAGAACGCAATTTGAGTCTCACAAAAGGTTTATTAGAAACTCACCATGTGAACAATCTAGTCACAAAAATGTCATTAAGGATCTTACTTTGACAAGAGCTAAGGATGTCTACATTCCCATACAAACCAAAACATACATTATCTAACAGTGAACAACTTTTAACTAACTTTTGCAGACGTAGGTTCTACATCTCAACACTAACCTCTCCATTAGAAAAGAGCAGGCATTCCAAGCTCATCTATACTGTTACCTGATGGGACAATTCGAACACTCATACTTGTAGGGTAGAGCAAACAATTCTTCCTCGAGGGGCTATTAGGAATCCATCCTACAATTATACAATCATCAGGGTACAAATTCACCTGGCACAACCAAAAAGAACACAATAAGGGTACAAGATCCATTGAGGTTTTCACCTCCTCAGAAATAGTCAAATCTCGAGTCAATTAAAGGTCCCGACATTCACATCCAGCAAAGATAAAATAACTCACTCCTGATAACCATCTACAAGGTAGTCCTCACTGCCTAGAGAGACTAAGAGATCAACCAAAGACTTTTACTCACATACATCATATACCATTAACTTCATTGTACCCCAAATGACGCATCTCGCACGCCCACAAGCTCAACCCCCGGTATGCACCTAGGCATGACACTACCCGTTCACACTACATGGAGGCCTCGCCCTATAAGGTTACGCTACACTAACCGAGCTTCCTATAGGTAAACACAGTCATGCTACAGCTTCGAGTTTAGGAACGACTATATATATATATGGTTTAGATCTAATGGTTCTCATCTACTAACCATAGGCCACTCATGCCACCACGGTACATTGCTTACCCTTATTACTTCATGCTCCACCATTAAGGGTAAGACGACACATCCACATCTACGCCTTAGATTAGGACATAAACCATCACCATCCCTTCAAGGGACATCACGCCCACACCCTCACTAGACATTGTTTTTTAGCACAACCTCCTAACCGTCAGGATGAAGACCAGACTCATAAATCCCAAGCAAAAACAAAGAAAAGATGATATGAATAAAGGTACCTTGGGTGATGGACAAACTAACTGTGGTGCCTGGCACAATTGGTGCCACCGAAGCACTGGGCTCTACGAGGGTATACACTCGTCCCTGCAAAGCTAGTTAAGGGTGTGCTCCAAAAGCACTCTGAACACCTTCTCCCCAAGGACAGTTCTGGCGAAGGTGACCTACCTAGCCATAAAGGAAACAAGAAGGATTCTGTTGCCGCCCCTTTAGTGGGTAATCCCTAACACGATGCCCTGGCTATTTACAAAAGAAGCAAAACATCTTTCGACGTTCTAAATGCCTCGATAGGGCAACAAATGGCGTCTGTGCCAAAAGTAGCTATCGCTGAGGTCCCGTGGGACAAGAACTAGAACCACTCGACTCTTGCTTCCTCAATTGGAGCCTACCAGTTTACGCCCTCATGCCTCCAGACTGTGACTTTCTCTCCCTAGTCTTACGGCTCTCAGCCAGCGCCGTATCAACTCTGATGGCTGCCTCCACTAGCTTCGTGTAGACTCGAGTCCCAAGAATCTCAACCCTGCCCTTGATGAAGGGGTCAAAGGCCCTGCTCGAATCGCTTAGGGTGCAACTCTTCAGTTACCACCATCTCTGGTGCAAACTATGATAAATCCACAAACTTGGCCTAGTACTGGACCACTAACATGTTCCTTTGGATGAGGGGGAGAAACTTCTCCCGGTGGGTGCCTCTCAAAGATCCTAGAAAGTATTTCCTAAGCAAAACTCTAGTGAAAGTGGCCCATGTACCCTCCGCGGTCGTCTTAGCAAACTTCCAACAATCTTGCGCATCTTTTCAAAGTTGGAACACCGCAAGTCTTACCCTCAGTTCATTTTCTTAATTCCCAGCGTATCAAAAATCGTACTGATCACTTCCAACTACTCAGTAATAGCCTTAGGATCAGACTCCCCATAAAAGGTTAGGGGATCAATCTATTGAAACTCTCTCATCATCTCTGCTGCTCTTGGTTCAAGAGCTCTTGCTCTTTCCCTAGCCACCTCTACTAAAGCTCGCACCGTCATGAGCATCTCCCGTATGACATTAACGCCGCCTTCCTGCTCCTGCGGGGTATGCTTGCTTCAGCCCTGACCTCGGCCTCTATCTCTCCTTGGTAACATCACTTTCTGTAAGGAAGGATAAAGAGAGGTATCAATACAAAGGGACTAAACCACCCCATCTTTCACCAATAATGTTATCTTTGATCAAATTCTCACTTAATAAGTATAACCATATTCACACATCTCACGTAACGAGGAGGATTAATAGGAATGACATATCAATCCGGGTGACTCATTTAGATTTCTTGTTAGAATAGACGTCGGCCAAATGCCTTTCTAACTCAAATCTCACACTAGTCGACTGGACGCCCAAGGGCAAGACCCATCATCCTAGGAATCCAACCTCCAAGCCCAAATACCACATAGCATGCAAACATCAATTCATATCAAACATATATCATGCAATCACACCAGAACATGAATGGCCCACATCAATACAAACTCTCGAGCAATGGATCAACTATTCCCACGGCTCTCAGGTATTCGAACCTAAAGTTTTTATACTAATCTGTAATGCCCCGACTTCATAACAATAAAATTCCATGATATAAAAAGTAAAGTGAATCGCGTTAAGGACTCTTAAAACAAATCAGGTCAAAAGATAATTCGAAACTAAGCCTTGTTTGAAATTAAAACCAACATCTTTCATTTTTTCCTTAAACGATAGAAGTAAAGAAATTGATTTTTATCGTAAAATAAACTGCCAAATAATCTAATATATGCCTCAATGGGTACCCGTAAGATACCAAACAAACTCCCTTTTTAAGCTAAAATTCCCAAGAATTTTGTCCAGTGGAGACCGCTCGAGCGGTGGGCTATCCGAGAGTCACCTACGCTAAAAACATGAAATTTTTCTAAGTGTTGGAAAAACACACAAAAAAATCTTCCATCCTTTGAGCGTGGTTTTAAGTAGGCAAACATATAGAGTAAAATGAATCATTTAACATTGAAATAACTTCCTACCCCACAACAACTTGAAAACCAACTTTTTGACCTGTAGAGATTCATATGAGAATCAAGAAAACCAACCCAAATAAGAACTCGACGATCTCACATGCATTCAAGTCATGAATCCTGGGCTTTAGGGCCTTACAAAATAAATTGCCGCTAGATCAAATACATCCTTCTAAGGCATTAAGAATTACAATTATTATAATCAAAATCCCCAAAGATACAACTAAAGGAATATATATAATTTCCTCAAGACAAAATTGACCCAAAAGGATCCCAACCTTGGGTCCACCTAACCCAGCACTTTGCCTTCCGTAACACCTGAAACTATTTGTACAACATGAGTTGAGGCTCATAAAAAATAGACTAAAAATGAACAAATGCATGACATGCGAGGATGGTTATGTGAAATACAACACGTAGTTTTCTCAAAGAAGTACCAAGTTTGTTTCCAAATCAAACACCATTCACATAATCGATTTTCCATTTTATGAAACTAACTCCTTTGAGTCCTTCATTTCCTTATCATAACAACCATTTCTAGTTCTCGATTAACCGCACCCACGCACGCACACAAGCACACACACATGCATCTTCCAACTCTTTCCAAATCCAAACAAATTTATAGTTTAAGTTTTTAAGAACCAATGTCGGATAAGTCTATAGAGCCATGCATGGCCACTACCGACCGGGTCTTAAGAGGCCCACTAAGTGACAGGTGCATTCTATAACCCGCCACAACCAACAACTATTCCCAGCTTGCCAGCCGGTGGGCAGCGTACCCAAACATCTATTCCCGGTTACTAGTCGGAGGCTAGAGTGCCCAATCTGTGTAGTTTTTTGGTCTTTCACCGAAGAATTGCTCGAGCCCAAATTATGATCCAAATATCTAAATCGGTTAATTTATTTTATGATTTCAAAAATTCCACACACGAGTCCAACCCAACATGCTTCCTCTCGTCAAACCCAACACGATCAAAATCATTCAGCTTACAACCCTTACGAGTCCAACCGTTAGACCCAACTCCTCTCGTCGGCACCCAACCCAGGCATGGAGTTAAAATCACTCAATATTTTTCAATATTCTCACAATTCACATGTTCGAATAAAAGGGTTCATAAATTCCCAAATTAACATCTCATATCATGGATATTCATCAATTTAATAGATTTATTGAAAATTCTCACTTGTAGCTCATGTATTCTCATGCGTCATATAAGTTTATGAAGATCTACATACAAGTAGGTTAACTTACCCCAATTTGTCCAAAGATTTAATCAATCTCCCCATTCGAACCTAACAACTCCAAAACCCTCAATTTTCATGATTTTTATCCAGATCAAATCCTATCAATGCCTTTCAACGGTAGTGTTAAAATAGATCTATCACAAATTACACAAAATCTCAAGATCCAACATTGTTTAACTTCAAACCCAAACCTAGGGTTTTAAAACCATTAGTGTTCATACTTTTAAGTAAACCCAATGAAAATACAACTCATGTACATACATTAATCAAGATTAGTCTTAGATCTTACCTCTTTGATGCTAAATCCACAAGAATCAAGCCTCTAGCACCTCCAAGGGCAGAAATCACCCACCAAACGGTGAAATAAAAGCTCCCAACGCAAAGTTTCAACTCCCAACGGCGTATACTCGAGAGGGGAGCAAGAGGAATCAGCCAAAGAGAGAGGATGAGGGCTCAAGGAACCACCAAAGAGGGTTCTAGGGTTTCCCTTCAGATTTTAGAGAGGGGGAGAAGATAAAAATGAAGGAAAAGCTCTAAAATGCAAAATTTGAAGTCTATTCTGTCGATAGTCCGCTTGAGCAGACAAGGGTCTGCTTGAGCGGTCCCCACTTACACGAACTCTTTGCCACTAGTCCGCTCGAATAGACATAGGGCAGCTCGAGTAGTTAGTGCCGAGTTGGAACTCGAAATAATGATGCATAAAAGCCACAAATCATAAGCCAAATACCTCACGACTCGCTCGAACACCCCACAACAATTTTTCTCGTGCACTACCCAGCACCTGAATGTCATCAACAACTATTACCAAGATCAAATTTCAATTCTTTCTCAAAGAAAAAATGCTTTTTCGCTTCCCACCAAAAGTTTAGTGACGAGTTTTAATCAACCCAAAAAAAAATTTGGTCCTTATAATTCATATCTCTCTTTAGGGTTTTCACACACTTGTGAAAACCAGAGAAAAAGGAATGCAACAAGATAGGGTTTGAGGCACAAAGTGTAGGGAACTGAATCCCAAAAAACTAAGATGGTGCATACGAATCGAATCAAATATGGCGCATGGCAAAAATCATACAACAAAAAAACTGTACTGAGCTATTTCATCTGGACTGATGGAGAAATCGTCTGGACGAAATCCGTACATGATGAACAATCTTGAACCCCGAACCTCGAAATAGAAACCCGGTACACCCATATGGCAGAATAGGGATTATACTTGATCGATTCTACTGATTTGATCATGTTTCTGTTCTTGAACTTGAATTTAAAGATCGACACGGCAATCAACCAGTAAGCTTTCTTTCATTCAAATCTTCTACTATATTCTCGGATACCGAAGACACGAACTAAGTGAGGGTTTAGATCCTTCGTGCTCCAAACTCTATATGGCTACCTCTTCTAATTCTGGTCCTCACATTACGTTGAAACCCTAAAAGATTATATGAATGTATCATCTGACAACCAGAGTTATAATGGCATATAAATAGGCTACACAAGGACCTGTAGAGTAAATAAGACATGAGCTTCCAATATAATTATGAAATTCTGCATCAACCCAGAAATAATTTCATAAAAATATAAATTATAATTCATTCCATTAAAGAGTTATAATTGCACTCCCAACCTTATTCTCATAACCAATTATTCGAGTTTCTGTTATTAAATGCTTATTATTCTCTCTATGTTAAGATTATAGATACTTACTGATTAAGTTAAATTACGGACAATTATATTTAATCGACTTCTTCAATAATTTCTTAAGCCCTTCTTCTTAACTTATTTGACTGTCATATTATAAAATCCACTTGCAGGGTTTGGCTTGGTCAAAACTTATAAGTTTTCTTAAGAGGGTATTATCAATTTTGATTTTCGGGACGTAGATTTCATCAACAATTAATATTCGTCATATACTTAATATTGTTATCCAACTCACCAGGATTATTGACCTATACAAAATTTCACCATCTAATGAATCAAAATAACGAATATTAAATATACACAAATAATAATTCTTTCGAGAATAAGAGCATAAGCACTCATAATAACCATATGGTGTAAATTAATTTATTAAGTCAGTATAAAATAAATTAAGCCAACTTGGTCTTGTTTAATACACACAAAGTGTTCTAGCACACTGAGTTAGAATAATAGACGACGCTATTATCTGTTCCTTATAATCAAGACATATCTAGTAAAATTCTATATTTCAGTCGTATCGATGGTTTGTCCAATTTCATCTAAACTATAAACCAAAACTTATATTCCACAAAAACTTTTAATCTAGTATTCCGTGTGTAAGCCGAATTCTATATACCAGATTAAATACTATGTAGAATAAAAGACACTCGTGCACAACATTAAATAAATAATGAAACGCATACATTGCTCATAAATATTGTCATTAAAATAAAAAAATAATTTTTATTAATAAATAAAATAATACCAAAAATCCAAACATGATTTTTAGTAAATAATTCTAATAATCTCCCACTTATATTCAAAGCCATGTGGCTATACATCTGACTCCCATGCCTTCTACCTAACTATCAAAAGTCTTACCTAGTAAGCTCTCTATAAAAAGATCTATAAGGTTATCTTCCAATGCAATCTTAGTCACAACTACATCACCTATTTGTACGATCTCTCGTATCATGTGATACTTACGCTCGATGTGCTTTCCTTTCTTGTGGGTAATTGGATCCTTCGAGTTGGTAACCGTTTTGCTATTATCACAACAACGTGTAATAACCGACTATACTAAAGACACCACATCTAGATCCAGTAGGAAGTTCTTAAGACAAACGGCCTACTTGGCTGCTACAAAAGCTGCCACATACTCAGCCTCTATGGTGAAATCAACAATGCAGGATTGCTTGATTCTCCTCCAACTTATGGCTCCATCTCCCAAGGTAAACACATATCCTGAGGTAAACTTTTTGGAATCCTTACCTGATTGAAAATCTGAGTCTATATACCTTAAAAGTGTATGACCATCTGCCTGGTAAACCAACATATAATTTTTAGTCCTTTTCAGGTACTTAATAATATGTTTTACCGATGTCTAATGAACCTGCCCTGAATTAGACTGATATTTGCTAACCATGCCAACGATAAAATAGATGTTGAAACTAGTAAAAAGTATAGCATACATGAGGCTACCTACTGCCGAAGCATAAGAAACTGCCTTCATCTTCTCTATCTCATTAGGTGTCTTAAGACACTGATCTTTGGATAGAGTGATTCCATGCCTAAAAGGGAGAAATTCTTTCTTAGAATCCTACATGCTAAAATGAGCAAGGACTGTATCGATATAACTAGCTTGTGATAAGTCCAAGATCCTTTTCCTGCCATCTTGCCAAAGCTTGATCCCTAGGATGTGTTGGCTTCTTCCAAATCTTTCATATCCAACTGGCCAGATAACCATACATTCACCGAAGATAATATCCCCATATCATTTTTTATGAGCAAGATATCATCCACGTAAAGTACTAAAACACCACCAAGCTTCCATCACACTTCTTATACACACAAGACTCGTCAAGACATTGATCAAAATTATAAGACTTAATGATTTGATCAAATCGAGTGTTTCAAGACCTAAATGCTTACTTAAATTCATAAATAGATCTCTTATACTTGCACAACATGTGCTCTTAACCCTTTGCTACGAAACTGTCTGGTTGTATTATATAGATACACTCGTCAAAACTTCTATTAAGGAAAGCTATCTTGACGTTCATTTTCCAAATTGCATAATCGAAATGAACCACAATAGATAAGAGAATCCGAATAGATTTAAGCATGGCTACCGGCGAAAAGATCTTCTCATAATCGATCCATTCTTTCTGAGTGAGCCCTTTTACAATAAGACTAGCTTTAAAGGTTTTTACCTTCCCATCTACTCCTCTCTTCCTCTTATAAATTCACTTGCATCTAATGAATTTTTTATCTTTAGGTGGTTCTACAAGTTTCTAAAGCTGATTAGAGGCCATAAACTCCATCTTTGAATTCATAACCCTTTGCCATAAATCCTTTACCATAAATCTACATGTTTATCTTAGAGTGCTTTGTTGTAGTTATAGGATTCAGTATTCAATTTTTATGGGATCCTATCAAAAGAGTCTCCCAAGAACATAGACCAATCAGGTTGACGAACAATCCCCCCACTACGATGAGGCACTACCTGCGTCTATGTACTAGCAGTGACACGTTGTTCTGGTTCTTAACCCTGTGCTCCATAATTCATAACCTACCATAGTTGTGAAATTAGCATGTTGATTGTAACATCAAGATCTATTTCAAAATTTGCACTTATCCTAATAATCCTTCCACTACGATGAGGTAATGGGATACCAGAAACCTATGGTGCTTCTACTGTACTACTGGTATTACCTCTCAGCTCTTCTAGAATAATTTTACTTATGGGCATTTGGTTCATTACATAGTTCTTTTCTAAGAATCAGGCATTGGTACTAACAATGACCTTCTGGTCCTTTGAACTATAAAATAAACCATATTTCGTTCCCTTAGGATACCCAACAAAGAAATAGACTTTCGTCCTCGGTTCCAGTTTATCTGTATTTTTTTTTCAGCACATGTGCTGGACACCCCCAAATCTGAATATGCCTTAGACTAGGCTTCTGCCCGGTCTATAATTTTATGGGAGTAGAAGTTACTAACTTAGAAGGCACCAAGTTCAAAATATAAGCTGTTGTTTATAATGCTAATTCCAAAAATGAATCAGATAACTCTGAATAACTCATCATAGACCTTACCATTTTCATAAGAGTCATATTCTTTCTTTTCACTAACTATTCTACTGTGGAGTGCCCGGTGCAATCAACTATAATATAATCTTTACATCTGATAAAAAAATCCCTAAACTCTCCCAAGAGGTACGCGTCACTATGTTCGGACCATAGGGTCTTCATACATTTAGCCATACGTTTCTCCATTTCTATTTTAAATTCTTTAGATTTCTCAAACCATTCAGACTTACGATGCATCAAAAAAATGTACCCATACCTTGAGTAATTGTCGATAAAAGTGACAAAATACCTAAAGCCTTCTCTAGCCCGGATATTCATGGGTCCACATAAATCAAAGTGAACCATTTCCAACGGCTCTTTAGTTCTTTAGCTCTATAGCCTTTAGCCGAAAATGGCCTCTTGGTCATATTTTCCTCAAAGAAGAATTTACAAATTGGAAGTGTCTCCACTTCCAATGAACTCAAAGGTCCATCTTTTACTAGTCTATTTATCCTTTTTAGATTAATATGACTTAAGCATAAGTGCGAAAGATACATTTAGTTTATCTTAGAAGGATCTTTTCTCTTACATGGTAAATTAGAAGTGTTATTCAATCATTCAGTTGCATTGTAGAAGAGATTGAAATAATAACTTAAAGATCATTCATTAATGTACCAGAGTAGAAAATCTATTTATTATCATTAATAACCACAAAGTTATTAAAATAAATCAAATACTCGTCTTTAACCAATCTAGAAACGAAAACTAAGTTCCTTCTAATGGATGGTACATAAAGATTATCTCTCAATATTAAAAACTGATCTCTACTAAAACTGAGAGAAACATCTCCCACTGCAACTGCTGCCACCATTGTATTATTGCCTATGTGTAGGTAAATCTCCCAATTACTAAGTTGTCGAATTTTAGAACCCTACAATGAATTGTAGACATGATTAGTGGTTCTCGTATCTACACACCAGGTACTGGTAGATAACATCACTAAACATGTTTTCACAACTAGTGAATAGAAATTACCTTGATTGTTCAGCTTGCCAAGATAAACTGGACAATACTTTTCTAGTACAGTGTCTGCTTTCAGTGAAAATATCTGCCTTTCAGCTTTTTGACACCAGTCCATGGCCTACTAACTACCTTGAAAATTGTGCCATTATTTTTCTAAATCTTTTTCTTCTTCTTGCCTTTCGGCCTAGAGGATGAATTTTTTTTCAGAAACAAATACATTTTTTGATTTCCTAATAACACCCTTAGCAGTTAAAACTATATCTAAATTTCTTTTCCAGTCGATATAATTAGGATCCATAAGTTTATTTTCTTTGAGTATAGCCGCGAGTAGATTGAAAGCCATTTTAATATTTGAGAATCACATAATTAAAAATCATTAATTATGATGAGCAAAAGATTTAAATTCATTTTAAAATTTGGTTCCCTCTACCATTTTAAAAAGAACTCGCCAGTGGCGTAGTACACCATGAATAGCCTGCCTCGATGGAAAGGTAATCTACTATTCATCATTTGTCTAGACAGGCTAATTCCTATCTAAGCAACAAACCATGTCAAGTAAAATTAAATAGCTCACATAATTTCGGTCCTATAAAGAATAACAGTGACTCAGATGGAGAGGATATTATTATATACAGCTAACTGTATACCATCATTTAATCTCAAATTAATCGCTTTTCAATGAACTCTTCAAATGGAGAAGTGATCTACACTAACAATTATCCAGAATCCCTAAATGAGGTCTGTATCGGTGTTACCGCAATTAATTTTTTCGATGGGGAGGAAAGCCCAAATGCCAACAAACAAAATCAATTACATCACCTAAAAAAAAATGATGGAGACCGTGGGATTTATCTGTAAATAAATTTCCCCACCCACTTAGTTTTTAAAATATTTTTTAGGGTTATAAAAATTGTTTAATTTTAACAAATTCATAATTTTGAAATATACCACACGTTACAAGGATTCCAGTAAAAATGAATCTCGCGTGTTATATGTGTAACTAATAAAATTTTCAATTCTTCCTTTCATGAAAGACATTTTTAGTAAAACTTAAAATTTTAATTTTATTATCCAGTTACTCATATTAATTAATTTCAAAAAAATAAATTTATTTAAATTAAACCATTTGTCAAGCTTGCAACAATAATGGTTGTTCATGTTGTCTAAAATCATACATCCACAACAAAAATCATAAACATTAATAAACATGCATAGGACAATAAATAAACAGATAATTCTGACTTCTATGGTCATTCCAGAATTCTTGAGCCACCTCATGATTCCATGGCATCCATGTTTGCCCGCGCGGCATGGGGTTCGAGGGGCAGCACCCCCAAAACCAAGCACCATTCCATCATGTCAAAACCTTTATCCAAGTCAAAACTGCAAACATCCTGACTCGATGATTAACCAAAACTTTATTCTAACTGTTTTCGCCCAGACAGGTTGACCGTCGTCTGGACGGTCCTATTCCAGTAGCTTTCTGTCCGGACGGACACTAGGGTGTTCAAACGGTTGTCCTCCAAAAAAAATTTCGTTCGAACGGACGCTGAGGGTGTCCGGATGGAATCCCTCCAGAATGATTTCCGTCCGGATGAAAGGTCAGGCGTCTGGACGAAAACAAAATTTTTTGAACTTCATTTTTTGAAACCTAACTACGCTGTCATGTACCAGACTTGTTCTAATCACTTTAGAACTCTACAAAATGACAGAAAACTATGTTAAGGCTTCCAAAACACAATCCAATCTTTAACTTCAACCTGTTAAAGATTACAAACTCGGTTCTTATGTCTTCATATCAAGAGTTCACATTCAATCTACTAGAAAGAGAGGGTTACATATGATTCTCTGCCCCCAATGGAGTTCACATTAATTCTACCACGATTAAAACTGCCGTGGAAATAAAAAACAATCATCATACATTCATGCAATCAAACATACATTCATATATGACCACAAAACTAGAATAGAATGCTGTAAAATAAAGGTTAGCACAGTTCTAGTCTACTTGAACCCCATATGCATAGATCAACAGATATAGACAACATGGACTTGATTCAATCCATATATAGTATCAAAGATCGCTCTAATACCACTTATAGGGAATTGAATCCCAAGAAACTAAGATGGTCCATACGAACCGAATCAAACATGGCGTGGGGCAAAGATCATACAACAAAAAAACTGTACTGCATCGTTACGTCTGGATAGATGGGGAAACCATTCGGACTGAATCTGTACGGGATGAACAATCTTGAATCCTAAACACCGAAATAGAAACCCAGTACACCCACATGACGGAATAGAGATTATACCCGATCAATCCCATTAATTTGATCATGTTTTTGCTCTTGAACTTGAATATGAAGATCAGCACAGCAATCTTTTCTTCGTTCAAATTTTCTGCTGTATTCTTGGAAGCTGAAGACACGAACTAAGTGTGGGATTAGATCCTTCGTACTCAAAATCCTGTTTGGTTACCTCTTATAGTTTTGGTTCTCACATTATATGAAAATCCTAGAAGAATATATAAATGTATCATCGGCAATGTGAGTTATAACTGTATAAAAATATGGTACAGTTGGGACCTGTTGAGTAAATAAGACATAGGCTTCCAATGTAATTATTAAATCATTCCTCAATCTAAAAGTAATTTTATAAAAACATAAATTATAATTCTTTTTACTAAAGAATTGTAATTGCACTCCCAATTTTATTCGAAAAATCAATTATTTGAACTCCTATTATTAAATACTTATAATTCTTCCCATGTTAATATTACAGATACCCACCGATTAAATTAAATTACTGACAATTATATTTAATCGGCTTCTTTGATAATTTTTAAGTTTTTTCGCTTAACTTATTTGACTGCCGAATTATAAAATCCACATGCAGGATCTAGGTCGGCCAAAACTTATAAGCTTCCTTAAGAGGATATTATCAATCCCGATTTTTAAAATGTGAATTTCGTCAATAATTAATATCCACCATATACATAATACAATTATCCAACTCACTAGGATTATTGATTAATAAAATATCCCACCTTCTAATGAATCAAAACAACGAATATTAAATATACGCAAATAATAATTATTTTAAAATTAAGAGTATAAGCACTTATAATAACTATAGAGTGTAAATTAATTTATTAAGTCAGTATAAAATTAATTACCCCAACTTGTTGTCGTTCAATACACACAAAATGTACTAGCACAATGAATCAGAACGTTAGACAACGCTATTATCTGTTCTCTGTAACTAAGACATGTGTACTAAAACTCTGTATTACAGTCGTACCGATGGTTTGTTCAATTTTATCTAAACTGTGAACCAAAACTTCTATTCTACAAGAATCTTTAATCTAGTCTTCTGTGTGTAAATCGAACTCTGCACACTAGATTAAATACTATGTAGAATAAAAGACACTCATGTACAATAACAAATTAATAATGAAATACATACATTGCTCATAGAGATTCTCATTAAAATAGAAAAATAGTTTTTATTAATAAATAAAAATAATACCAAAATTCTAAATATAATTTTTAGTATACAATCCTAACGTGAAGGATCAGAGCCCACGCTCTGTTCACGTTTTGGCGTTCGAAAATACTGCAGAAGATCGAAGTTAGAGATAAGATCGTCGAATTCATTTGTTGATCTAGAAGTTCAAGTTCAAGCGATGAAACGAGATCAAATCAAAAGGATTTTCCAAGTGTAATCCTTGTTCTACCTTGTGGAATGTACCATATTTTAGTTTTATGCATTTGATAAACTTAGGGTTCCGTCCGTCCAAACACCATTCGGACGCCTGTCTAGACAGAATCACACAAATTTGTTGTTTTTGTTATGTTGTTCTGGTTCTACGTTGTGTTTGATTCAATTCTTATGCACCATCATTGTTTCTTGAAATTTTAGTCCTTTAACCACCATAGCTACAAGCCATAACATTAATCATATAGCAAATTCATACGGTCAATAGTCAAGCATAGAGTATCTTCAATTAGTACGAATCGTCTTTGATGCAATCTTTGCACGATTCATCTTCTCTTAGCATAACTCATCTCAAGTATCGATAAGAGAATAAATATAACCGTTGTATAAGCATGTATGTACAATCACAGAAAATAAACACATGTGCTAGATATGAAGAATAAGATCAATGAAACAAATATCCAAACATTTATTTTATACAACCATTGAATTTGAATAATTAAACCCTAAAACTAAATACAAATTCAAAGTTACTTGGCTAGGATTTTATTTAAAACTCTAGGAAAGCTGATAGCCACTCATGGATGTAGAAGACAACGCCAGATTTCTAGCCACATGCGCTACTGGAAAATCCTCCGAGGGAGCCCTTGCCCTTCTTCACCTTATGTTCACTAGTTGGAGTCATGGAACGAATGATGATAATGATTTCTGCCTCATAATTGTGTATTTTATAACGATTGCTACACCTTAGGATTTTAATTCTCGCGCAACTCTAATTTTTGCCTTCCATTTGGATGCCTTTTTGGATGAAATAATTCTGTTCCAAATCGCCTAGATGCCCATCCAGACAAAAACTTTATGCCTTTTACCGTCTGGACACTCTAATTTCATCTAGACAAAAGTACTTCAAAGTGCCCTTTTTTCTTTTTTTTCACTCTTTGATCCATTTTTCGCTCGTTTCTCTACCATCTTGTCACTTCTAATAAAAATACTGAAATACCTATAAAATATATTAATAAACATAAAATTGATTCTTAGCTAATGTAATTTGCAGGATTCGAACGATGCTTTTACGCAACGATCAATGTATTATCTATTCTAAAAAAGTTTCATTTGACAAAAATTAAAACATTGTAAAATGCCTCAATTTTCTACTAAATATTATCTCATTTTCTATAAACACCACATGTTCAACTGAAAACACTTTCAAAATTCATAATTTATATTTTATCTTCTTTTACAATTAACAAAATAATAATGAATCGCATAAACACATAAAACTCGAACTAAAATTCGAACTAGAAACATTTCAATTTAGTATTGGCGATTATCTTCAACTATTGCAATTTTTTATTCATAAATCCCACGAGAGATTCAAATCCAATTTGCATACTCAATAAGTTACCTCTTTTAATAGCAAAAATCATGTTTAAAGGCAAAAATAATATTTAAAGGCGAGAATCATGCTTCCCGAACGAAAATATATATTGTCTATATATATAT
>JAOTRH010077215.1:0-17467 GCA_034768845.1 Heliamphora exappendiculata
ATGAATTATCATAATTTTTATAGCAATTGATTAAATAAGTGTAAGTTTTTAAGTCAAATTAAGCTAGTTTGACAAGAATTAAAATTTTAATTTATTTTAGTGTGTAGGAACTTAATTACTGATTTGTTTTCTTTTGTTGTCCTATATTATTATATTATCATTTATATTACTTGTTTAGATAATCTTAGATAATTATAATGTTTGATTTGTACAACTTTTTCTCATTTTTTAGCTAAAAAGGGAAAAAGTAACTTGTTGAGCACAAATCCCAAGTTGACCGGCCATTTAAGGGTATTTTTGTTATTTTTGTTATTATTTTATCTTTTGTGACTCTATTGTATTTAAATATCTAAATTAGGGTGTCAATGTGTCAAAATTTGAAATTTTAAGACTTTTTGCTATACTAGGGGCAAAATGGTCATTTTACCTTAATTATGAGAATTTTTAATTTTTAATCTTATATTTCGTGTTATTTACTTAATTTAGATTGCCATGAGATTTTTCTGAGTATTAGGATTTCACCTATGAGTACTTGGTCTTTTTAGGATTTTCGGATCGAATTAGGGTTGCAGGGTTAAGTTAGGGTTTCGATCTTTCAGCGACTTAAGATCTTATCGATTAACTGTCGCTAATACTAGGGTTTGAGCCCGGTCGTTACAATCTTACCCCCTAAACTAAATTTTGTTGTCAAAATTTCATATTGTACCTCAATTTGCGAACAGCTAGGGATGACGTTTCCTCAAAGCTTCTTCTCGTTCCTAGGTTGACTCTTCATTCCCGTTGTGCCTCCAAAGAACTCGAACGAGCAGGATGGACTTTCCTCTAAGAATCTTGTCACGTTGGTCGATTATCCTTATTGGTTGTTCTTCGAATGTAACGTTCTCATCAACATGGAGCTCCTTCCAATCTAGAACATGGGTAGAATCAGGTTCATACTTTCTCAGCATCGACACATGAAAAACGTTATGAACACAGGAAAGCTACAGTTGTTGAGCTAAATGATACGCTACTTCCCCAACCTTGTCCAAAATCTAAAATGGCTCGATGTACCTTAGGGTTAGCTTCCCTTTTTGGCCGAAACATATAACCCCTCGTCGTGGTTAAATCTTTAGAAATATATGATCTCCTACATTAAATTGTAGCGGTCTTCATCGCTGATCGGCATAACTCTTTCGTCAGCTCTGAGTTATGGCTATTCATTGCTGAATTAGTCAAATCTTCTCGATAGTCTTTTGCACACGGTCAGGTTCAAGAAGTGCGTTCTCTCCTACTTCAGTCCAATAAATTGGTGAGCGACACGGTCTTCCATGGAGAGCTTCATATGACGGCATGCCAATACTGGATTGATAGATGTTATTGTAAGAGAACTCGACCAATGGTAAGTGCCTTTCCCAATGTCCCTTGAAGTCCATGACGCAATCTCGAAGCATGTCTTCCAGCATTTGAATTGTGCGTTTAGATTGTCCGTCAGTCTGCAGGTGAAAAGCAGTGCTAAAACAAAGCTTCATTCCTAGAGCAGCTTGCAAAATTTGCCAGAATCGCGAGGTGAAACATGGATCTCGATCTAATACGATAGACTACAAAATTCTGTGAAGGCATACGATTTCCCAAATTTACTTTTGACTCAGGGTTTTCAGCTTTTCGGATGTTCAAACTGTTAGAAAATGTGCTGACTTGGTGAGATGATCCACGATTACCCAGATAGAGTCGTGTCTTGCTGATGACCTTGGTAGTCCAAAGATAAAATCCATGGTGATGTGGTTCCACTTCCGCTGAGGTATCTCTAGTGGTTGAAGGGTTTCTCCCGGTCTTTGGTGCTCGACCTTCACTTGCCGACAGGTAAGGCATTTGGCTACGAAGCTTGCTACATCCTTCTTCATGCCATCCCACCAATAGTGCCTCTTCAAATCTTGATACATATGTGTACCTCTTCAAATCTTGACTAGTGATACTCCATGAGGATGTCTCTCCTTAGATTCTTGACATTCGGTATGAAAAGTTATGCTAGGTATGGCAAATGCCTGTGCTTGTTGACTACCTAACATGGTTTTGATTCCTCCGCGATAAGATGCTTTCGAATGAATTCGGACTCCTGATCATACGTTTGGGCTTTCATGATTTGCTAACGAATATTTGTTGTTGCCACGGTTAGACAAAAATAGTTCCCATCTTCCGATTCCAATGGCTGGAGTCGAAACTTGTTAAGCGTCCCTACCATGTCCCATTCTCTTGATGCTATATAAGCCAATGCGCTTCTTGTTTTTCAACTAAGGGCGTCGGCCACCACATTTTCTTTGCCCGGGTTATAGGCCAATGTGAACTGATAATCCTCTAGATACCTAATCTAGTGGCGTTGTCTCATATTGAGGTCCTTTTGGGTGAACAGACATTTCAGACTTTTGTGATCAGTAAGAAGCTTAAACTGTTCTCTGTATAGATAATGCCTCAATAACTTCAGTTCGAACACCACTGCTGCAAGTTTCAGGTTGTGGGTGGGATAATTCTGCTCATGAGGTTTCAATTGCCTTGACCTATACTACAACCCTACCGTTCTGCATCAGTACGCATCCTAGACCATCTTTTGATGCATCACAATACACCGTGCATCTAACCTCTTGTTCAGGTATGATCAGGATTGGGGCATTGGTCAACCTTTTCTTAAGCTCTTGAAAGACCATCTCACATTTATCACTCCACTCAAACGTCACCCCATTCGGTGTTAATCTCGTCATTGGACACGCCACTTTCGAGAAATCTTAGATAAACCTTCGATAATATCCAACTAATTCCAAAAAACTACGAACTTCAAAAATATTCCGAGGTGGCTTCCACTCCAAAACAGCTTCTACCTTGGCTGGATCCACAGCTATCCCTTCCTTAGACACCACATGTCCCAAAAATTTCACTTTATGTAAGCAAAATTTGCACTTACTTTCCTTAGAATAAAGTTGTGAATCTCTTAGCTTCTACAAAACAATTCTTAAATGCTGCTCGTGTTCTTCTTCAGTTCTAGAATACACCAGGATGTCGTCCATAAAAACCACTATAAACTGGTCGAGGTAAGGCTAAAAAAGTTTATTCATCGGACTCATAAGACTTCTGGGGAATTGGTTAAACCAAAGGGCATGACTACGAATTTGAAACGTCCATATCATGTTATAAAGGCTGTCTTTGGAATATCTTCCTCCTTAACTCGAAGCTGAAGATATCCTGAGCGAAGATCAATCTTTGAGAAATAGGTTGATCCTCAAAGCTAGTCAAAGAGATCGTCTATACTGGGCAGAGGGTATCGATTCTTGATCGTTACTTTGTTCAAATGGCGGTAGCTGATACAAAGGTGCAAGGTTTCATCCTTTTTCTTGGCAAACAACGCTAGTGCTCCCCACAGTGATGTACTTGGGCAAATAAAACCTTTATTGAGCAATTCTTGAAGTTGGTCCTTTAACTCTTTTAGTTTAACAGGAGCCATCCGATGCACTGCGATTGAAATCGGTGCAGTTCCAAGTTGGAGCTCTATTGAGAACTCAATCTCACGATGTGGGGGTAATCTAGGTAGTTCTTCTGGAAATACATCTTCATACTCGCATATGTCTCGCTATAACTCGGGGGGTTGATTAGACATTTGTACTAGCAAGCAGACATGTTAATCTTCCTATGAAGTTACTCAATTTGCACTTCTTCGCACTACTCGGGGTTAGGGTTTCGCATCATTCTCCTTGATTTCGTACAGCAGTTCCATTCTTTGCTTGTGCCCATATTCTTTTGGTGGCAATCGATGAGAGTGTGATGTCCAGAGAGCCAATCCATTCCGAGGATCACGTCGTAGCTGTTAAAATCCCTAACTCGTAGGTCGCATGTCATAAGGGTATTAGTTACTCGCATCGTGCATGTTTTACAAATAGAGTCTACTCGTGCTTGACTTCCTAAGGGTGTGACGACACTTAGGGTATGATCTAATGCCTCGGATTTCGAGAGAAAAGACTTCATGCAGAATAGAGACATAAAGGAATGTGATGCTTTAAAATCAAATAGCACTTTCACTAAGGTATTAAATAACACAAACATACCTTGTATAACATGGGTGTCCTCTATCTCTTCCTCTTATAGAGCAAAAACACGCCCTTCCATTGGTCAGTTTCTGTTGTTGTTCTTGGTGCTCCCAGTCCTCACTCCCTTGCCCAAACCTCCTTGGGGCATCTGATTCTTGATGAGCTACGGCCTTCCCCTTCCATTTTGCTAATGAATAGTTGGCCTGATGGCCTGAACTGGCTGCGGGTACCTAGGCAGTTGGTTTTGGGGTTGCTTCCACTTTTAGGGTTGGTTGTTCAGATTTTTTTTCCTTAGGTGCAGGTAGTCGATCCTTTTGTGTCCTGGTTACTAACATTCGTAACAAATGGTAGTGAAACCTCTTGGTCGTTCTTGTCTGTTGTACTGGTGGTATGCCTTCTTGGGGACAAATACTCGGTTACTCCTTACAGGCTCTCCAGAGCTGGTGCTTCCTTTCTTCTGGCTCCATATCTTCCTTGAATTTGCTAGATCAATTTAAACTAACAAAGCGGCACGTACTACCTAAGAGTAGGATGGGAGTTGTAAGCAAATCACTCTTGCCTAGATGGATAGTTCCAAACCCCACTCGATCTTTCACGCTTTTGATTCCTCGTCCGGTGCAATAGTCATGTCAAAATGACTTAGTTCCTCGAAGTGATTTACATATTGAGCCATGGTTATTGATCTTTGTTTGAGTTCCAAAAATTCACAGATTTGCCTTTGACGAAAGGGGGCTAGGAAATACTTTTTTAAAAACACACCTTCGAACTAGTCCCATGTCAGAGCTGCTACGTCCTGTGTGTTGTTGATCATGGACCACCAATGATCAGCTTCTCCCTCCAACAAATGTGCTGCTAAGGCCACTTGGTCAGCCTCAACTTGAACTCCCATAGAGTTGAATAACTTCTTAACTATTCTAAACCATTCTTTCGCCTCTCTTGGCTCTACTCTGCTTCTAAATATCGGGGCTCGCTGCCTTCCTAATTTTGATTGAAACCATGCCCAGTCACGTACATGTGGACAATTAATGCTAGCAGCTAGTTCCCGTAAAACTTGAGCTAATTTGGGTGCCTCATCGTCTGCAGGTCCATTAGCTTGTCGGTTGTTTGGTCTTCTACCAGCCGTTTTAAAATAAAGAAAAGAAGAAGAATGTCATGGTTCTGAGAATTGCTTTAGTTCTTGATTATTTCTTATGTTCTAGGATTTTGTGGAGTTAATTTGAGGTTTGTAGAACTACTTATAGAGATTTCAAAAGCAAACGTTTGCATTTCATTCCAACTCATAACTAGTACAGGTTTGTCAAAGAGTTCACATAACATACATACAACCCTTATGCAAAAGGAAAAAGTACAACGCCTAACGTATTAAAGCCTAAACAAACAAATGCAGATAGAAGTGGCTGACGATAGCATCGCGCTCCCAAGTTGCTTCGTTTATGTTATAATAGCGCTACCACACCTCAATGTGCCAAGCGTTGGTTGGTCCCATCTGCATCCTATTGGTTGTGGCTATCAAAATCTCCCAGTATGTCTCTGAGTCTATCAAAATCGATGGTCGGGTCATGTGGGTCGATAATTTCCATTTCATCCTTCGATCTCCGGGGCTGCATCCTCTTTGTAGTTAACATATCTCCGAGTTATGCCTTAAATCCAGGAGGAAAGTCCAGGGGACAAAGCATTCGATTACATCTCTTATTCACTCATACGGGTCCCATAAAGCAAGGAAAGGACTCCAATTTTCGACATGTGCACATCTTTTCTGGGCAAACTCTGGCGTATACCCAATCCTTTACGTGGTAACCCTTACAGTCTGGGCGGTCGTAGTAAATGGCAGCATCAACGATCTCGTCCTCGTCGGACTCGACGGAGGTGCCTCAAGGTAGTCAGAGGGTAAAGCAATTGCCCCTTCTTCTTCATCATCACCGTCCTTGTCCTCATCCTTGCCATCATCATCATCATCAGCATCATAATTGGCCTCATTTAGTACTTCGTTCGCATTTATCTTATCATTCTCATCCTTTAGGTTTACCTAGAAATCATCTAGGAAATCCCAAGCTAAGGGAACATCATCGATAGGGTCTTGTTCTTCCACAGGTACCTCTCTTGGGTCTTCTTCTGGGTCAGAGTCTTCTGGGTTGAGTACTTGCCACTGTTCTCCAGCTAGTTCACCGTTGGATGCCATCCTAACAGAAGAAAGATCCGGGAAAGAAACTTAAGGTAAAGATTTTAAGTTGTTAGATTTACAAGTGATAAATTAATAATATAGGCATTTTACAGAGCTTCTATGCTACAAAACTCGTAGTCTCCCTTATCCCAAGGCCTGAAGGTTCACTAAATCTAGACTCTGATACCAACTGTGATGCCCCGTCTTTCGGGCATGTCAGGAGATACATAAGTATAATTAAAGGAAATACTCTAGCCATTCATTCATAGTTACATATGATAATTATTACATCATTAGAGTTCAGAACTCGTTTAAAAGTACATAGCTATTATAGTTTCACAAAAAATTCAATAAAAATTACAATGAGCCCATGGAAACTGAACAAAAAGAACAAAACGAAGAACATTTAATCTTTCAGCAAGCATTGTCGGGGTCTACTGGCTCCTTCTACTCACTTTGTTCTTCAAATCCTTCTTCTCCTCTGAGGGCGACTTCTTCAAAGAATTCCTCCTCCTCATATGTGGCACGAATGCCATGAGCCAAAACCCAATAGAAAATGCTCTAAACCTTCTAACCATTCTCACGACAAAACATTCTATAACGCAAATCATTTAATACCTAATACAATTTAAAGTTAAAGAGACAGACAAATTTGACAATTAGAGCATGACAAGCATATATAAAAACAAGTGTACAAGTATGTGATGTAATTGATGCGATACAAGTACCCAACCTGACATATACCCAGAATCGTAACACGAATTCTACGGAGAGAATTTCTAGAGTAGACTTTATGGGAGTTGATCACAAAAGCCATCATCGCGCCTTGTTGCGAATAGTAAATGCTTCGCCTAGGCTTCATGCTATAGTTGTTTTACTCAATGGCAATGGCGTGGCGTCTGAGCCCCCTTTGGGCCACCAAAATAATCTACCTACATATAATAAATCAGTTTGTCTTACCTTAAGACTCGTGATGCCTTTGCCAGTGTCAACCCAAAGTCGAAGCCATTGAAACCAGAATACTAGCAACGAACCCGTGGTGCCCAACAATTTTAATTATAAAATATTTTTCATCTAATCAAAATTTTATACACCGGGGACGCTCTCAGGGTGTTCACAGGGAATATATCCCAAAACAGTTACAAAAATGGTTACCAAGGATGCTCTAGACTTAGAGCCGAGAAGAAGAACAACTTCAATGTATCTCCACCCACAATGGTAGACACAGAAAAGACTCTAATATGCCAAAATGTAAATGTGACAATGCCCGTGGTGTACAGCATCCATCTCATGTACAATTATTTATACCATGGTATCTAAGCATGGTATAGCACATGGTACAACTCATTAAAGCAAAGAGTTCAAGTTTGTGAAGTACGAGTTACAATTCATAAGACATGACTCTAATTTAGTGGCATGGATTCTAATCATCAAATAATCATTCTAATACACCAATTATCCAATATAATTTAATTGAAGCTTATTCTTAAGCCCCACACTAAAATATGTTACTACACACTTAACACTTTAAGGATAAATATTCAAGTGTCTATTGAAAAAGCATAACAGTATTTTGGGGTATCTAGACATGGAATTAAATTCTAGTTTTTGGACACAATTTAGATAATAATATTTTTTACAACTTTTATGTTTAACACTAAGGTCATATTATAAGGAAAATGGGTCATTTGTTTCATTAAGAGAAAATAATTCAGCACTTTACCGAGAAAAGTACAAAAAATATGCCTCAGTTGGTCTCAATTTTGGGGAATCAAATCAAGAGATATAGGTCTGATTTTTGGATATGTTCTAGTTTAATGTGTCATCTACAAGTTTCATGAATAGTGCTAAGAGTAGATATTTGGAACAAGTAAGAGATATTGGCCGTTTTATAAAAAGGGTTCAGTCAGCTACAAATTGCTCAGCAGAAACAGGTTGCAATAGAGAGTTTACAAACGTTTTGGGGGACCATCTGTGGGTATCTAGGTTTGCGTTTTTGCAAAAACATGTGACAAAGGGCTCTGTTAGTCACAAATTCACAACAGTGACTTTGAGGTGTGTTTGGACCTATCAAATCTCAATATTGTGGGCTCAATTTTGGTGGACAGCAAGATATACGTGTTATCTACAACTAGCATGCTTTCAAATTAACCTCGAATCTCATTCTAAACTAAGGTTTTTTGATTTGCAATTATAGGTGGTTAGAAACTGGCACTCTTTAACAAAAATGACAGAGTTCTACTTAATAAAATCAGTTCCAATCAATTTTGTATGAAATATAACTTCAAAACCTAGGTTTGGGCATAAAAATCACACTTAGATCATATTTTTACATTTAGTTATGACAAATCAAAATTTGGGGCAGAAAGTTAAAAAAGCCTAAAATTCAGGCCTTTAAGGGTTGTGTCTCTTAGCTCATGGTGTGTCAAGATTTGGTCTCATTTCTTTGTATGCACGTGTTTAAGACTAACATATGTTTGTTCCAGAACTTTGAAAAGCTACACAACTCTTGGACACAAACATGCAAGCTCATCTCATATCATAAAAATCACAAACAACCCTTGTTCTCTCATCACAATGCCTTTTTAATCAATGTTTTGATTCTTATTCTTGGTTGTGTTTTAAGAGATGAGTTGAGGGAGATCTTAAGTGAGTGTGAACAGAAAGTTTATAGATTTTCTTACTTGTTTGATGCTCTAGATATGGAAGGGAGGATGGACTTAGATTTAGAACTCCCTTCTAAATCTCCAAGACCTCCTAGGCTCCTTCTTCTTGATTCTCTTCCTTTCTTCTTCTTTCTTCTCTTGTGACACTTAGAAATTTTCTAGTCTCTCTCTCACACTCTATGTTGCTGAAATATGGAATAGGAATAGGGTGGTCTTGGTTGTATTTTATAACCAAAGAATTGGTGGGTTTCATAATTGTAATGTAAGTTTTTTTTTAATTTTTCTAAAATTCCATTGGATGCATGGGGAGGTAAGGTTTCTTTAAGAAATTACAATTCAGATTTTGCGAGTGGATTTCGGCTAAGGGCAGGTTTGGTGTGAGACCCCGACTCGTTTTATTTTAAAAAATGATTAAGTGTTGATGGGAGTAAGAATTAAAACTTGAGTTTGGTGGTGTTTTGAGCTTGGGTACGCATGAAAGGTATGTTAGAGGAAAAATATGAGGTTCTAATGGATGTTTGGACAAAAATATGTGAAAATTGTGTGAAAGAAAGTGACATACATTCACTAATTTGGTCATAACATTTTGTACAAAATGTATTTTGGTATGAGCTTTGAACTATTGGAAAGTAGACTTCCGGGGCTTCAGTTTGAGCACAAGAATGACCCTATTTCGAGTTCGGATGAAGGATATATGCTCGTTTAAAGTTAGATCAAAAGTGCAATCGCAGCAGAGATCGATCGAGCGGTCTGTGACGGGCAGAGCTTATAAATCTCGATTTTGGGTTATTTTGATCATTCTCTCCTCTCTCTTCTCTCTCTAATTCTTAGGAGTGATCTAACGTTTACCCTTTGGAGGTTCTTGGAGGGGTTCTATGCTCATTGGAGGCCAAGATCTTGCCGTTTCCATGCGCGAGCCACCGTGGGAGGGCGTAAGTGTTCGTTGAAAGCTCCCTTAAGACATGAAAATTGAATTTTGGTGGA
Organism: Heliamphora exappendiculata; assembly: GCA_034768845.1. Lineage (NCBI taxonomy): Eukaryota > Viridiplantae > Streptophyta > Magnoliopsida > Ericales > Sarraceniaceae > Heliamphora > Heliamphora exappendiculata. The sequence continues at coordinate 9,861 of JAOTRH010077215.1, forward strand.
TTGGAGCTCACTAGGGGTTTGATTTTTGACGGTGGAATGCCCTTGATGTAGGATATAGACTCTCTCTTGTGCTTTGATTTTGATTTGTGTTGATATTTTGCCTTTAGAGAAAACCCTAGCATGCTATGTGGAATAAAACTAAGATTTGAGTATGGGTATTTGGAGAAAATTGAGTTGTGTGAATCCCATGTGATATTTAGGATGTATGAAATCTATGAAAAACGAACATAATCGGGAAGTTTGGGTTTGTTACATAGAGTGGTTTGTTGAGGATCGAAACTTTGGGTTATCATTTGGAAATGATAACTTGATAAATTATGAATTAATGTTAGTATTTTAACTAAATTTAAAGATTTAGAGCTATTTGATGAAACATGGTTTATGTGACCACCATTTTGAGAATAATTTGGAGTTTTTCAAGATATGCGTAACCATGATTTTAAAAAGTTAAAGGTTGTGCTTGGTTTTTGCTTCAAAAACATTCTGGTGGCCCGAGGGAGATTTTGGAAATGACTTTTCTTCCTTTAAAGGTTATTTTGTGCAAAACATGGGGCAAAATGTACTAAAAATCTTTTCAATATTAAAAACTAAAATTTTTGGCTTGAAAAAGAATAAGGAGGACGACCGATCGATAGACTACTCGAGCGATATATCGGGCGGTCTTTTGGCACTCTCGGTTCTTTGGTGCAGGTGAGAGACCGCTCGAGCGGTCTTATCACCGATCGAGCCGTCTGGGTCATTTTTTTCAAAGTTCTGATGTTTTTCTTAAATGTTTGAATCTTGGGTACCTTGGCCCTAATTTCCTAAAATACTTATTTTTACATTAATTTAACCCTCGGTTGGGCCCCTTTGAAAGATTTTAAACTTACTGTTTCTTTGAAAAAGAAAAAGAATAACAATAAGAATAATAATAATAAACTAAACTCAGGCGAGTTTGGGATATGAAGTGAGATAGTTGTGGTGAGGCATAGATGGAAAGATTAAATGGATTTTAAATTTGTTTGTATATATCTAAGATGGGTGCTTCCTTTTTAAATGAGATGCATACTAATGAACTTAATCTTGTGTTGAAGCATGATGACATTGCTTAATAATATGAGAATTATGAGGATTTGCATGTTGAAGTAATGTTGCATGATGCATGAGATATGAAAGATATTTTGAAATACTCGAACGTAACATGGTTTTACAATAAAGAACAAATTGTGAAATGTGAACTAACATGTGAAAATTTGAAATGTGGGATATGCATAATGAGGGGCTGCGGTCCTGCGGTGAAAGCCCACGAAGGTTTACTTTTAAAGATTAAATGTGAAAACTAAACACTTGATTTCAATAAATTGTATGGGTTGATGTGAATTAAGTTGGCCTAGCGGGTCTGTAGTGAAAGACCGAAAACTTGCGCAAGATGGGGATCACATGCCCACGGGTTAGCCCCCGAAAAGTGGTGTTGTGTCGTGGTGAATTATAGAGCTATCTATTACCCAATGGTTTCGCGTAGCCTATTGGGGGAATAGGGAGGGGTTTCTATAAGCTGCGTCCAACGCCGGTTCATTGTTGTGGTACGGTTTTTGTGATAAATCGGGTAATGAAAATGTGATTTGGTTTCTGTGAAAAATTGGGTATCGAGAATAAATGTGAAAGAAAGGAATATGTGAAAAAAGGGTACATGAATGAATAACTTGGCGTGTGTGGAAATAAATAATGAATTTATGGAACTTGTATCTTTATTTTGGTTGCACCCATCACACCTCACAAATCATGCTTAGCATAGAGTTAGTCGTTATCCTACGAGCTTCGGGTAATGTTTGTATACAAAATTATTTCAGGTTTCGAGGATCCGGGACGATACCATGGAAGAGGATGAATGTGGGGAAAAGGAATGAGGAAGAGTTAATATTTCTTTGTTTTTACATCATGATTGTACAGAAAGTGAAGTGGATAATTGTAATAATACCAGTGCTGTAAATGAACTCTTTAAAGTTGAAAATTTTGTTTCGTCTTTGTGGCACATGTGTATATCGTGAAAAAAAAATGTTTTATTTATGATTGCTTGAAGAAAATAAAGTGTTGTTATTAAGAAAGTCATTGTTGATAGCTTTCATGTGGGACAATTTGGGTTGCATCCATGGGTTACCGGGGTTCGGGGCGTTACATTTGGGAGGCTCAATGTATGATTTTGTATATATTTAAGGTTTAAATTATCTTTTGGTACCATTTTGTGCAAAAAAGCCTAAACAATTAATTTAGTGTATCTTTTTGGTGTCTTTACCTACTAAAATATATTATTTTAGTATATTTATGAGTAATTTAATATTCCTATGAATTATCATAATTTTTATAACAATTGATTAAATAGGTGTAAGTTTTTAAGTCAAATTAAGCTAGTTTGACAAGAATTGATTTTTTGACTTATTTTAATGTGTATGAACTTAAATAATAATTTATTTACTTTTGTTGGCCTATTTTATTATATTATCTTGTATATTACTTGTTTAGATAATTTTGGGTCATCATAATGCTTGATTTGTATAATTTTTTCTTATTTTTGTGCTAAAAAGGTAAAAATAACTTTTTGAGCACAAATCCCAAGGTGGTTGGCCATTTAAGGATATTTTTGTCATTTTTATTGTTATTTTGTCTTTTGTTACTTGATTGTATTTAAATATCTGATTTAGGGTGTCCATGTGTTAAAATTTTAATTTTTAAGACTTTTTACTATACTATGGGTAAAATGGTCATTTTACCATAATTATGAGAATTTTTTTATTTTTAACCTTATATTTCATGTTATTTACTTAAGTTAGGATGTCATGAGACTTCTCTGAGTATTAGGGCTTTTGGATCGAATTAGGGTTTCGGGTTAAGTTAGGATTTCTGATTTTTCTGCGACTTTAGATCGTATTGGTTAACCGTCGCTATTACTAGGGTTTGAGCCGAGTCATTACAAATTATATTGTGGTGAATTTGTGCAGTGAGGTTGCTTAGAGAGTGGAGTGTTTTCTTCAGCGGGATCCACGTGCTCTAGGAACTCACCTTGTTCTTCCAACTCTTCTTCTTCCTCGAGAATGACTTTCTCCAAAAACTCTTCCTCACCTATGGCACGGATTCCATGAGCCAAGGCACAGAAATAAAACACTATAACCTTTTAACTAATCTCACAATACAAAATTCACCGTAACACATTTTATATAACACTCAGTACAATTTATAGTCAAGTAGACATATAAATTTATGACATGATAGCAGACAAATCAATAAACTTGCACTACTACAATAATAGATAAAGATCTCACTTAAAAAGTTGAAAAGATCTCAATTTCTTATTAAAGCGTGAGTAAAAAAATAAGAAAAATTTTTAATCTCAATTTTACAAATAAACCGAGATTATATGTATTTTTAATCTCAGTTATTAAAAAAATAACATGATAAATTAATTCTTTTAATCTCAGTTTTAATTATAAATGAGATTAAAATATGTAAAATACAAAATTTAACTCTTCATGTTCCTTCTCTCTCCCCGATGCCAATTATTCTCTCACCCTCAAGCATCAAGCCCTATAGCGCTAGGTCTTTCCCTCACTATCGTCTTCGATCTCCATAGTCTCTGGCTCACGCCACTGTCGATTACCGTCGTCGCTCATGCCATCGTCGCTCACGTCATCGTCGATTGCCGTTGTTGATCTTTCACCCATGTGAGTTCCTCTCTTTTTCCATATATATATATATATATATATACATATATATATATTCCCAATTTAAAATCCTAGATTGTTCCATCCAACAAAAAGTAAAGGTTGTATTGTAACTCCCTTCATAATCAAGAGAAATAGTGGGTAGTTCCCTTATTTGCATACGGGTTTCTTTTTTCAATAAAATTTGTTAGCAAGTTATAAAAAAATATATCAAAAAAATCAATGAACAACAACATACATTGCAATAACGGTGTAAAGAAAAATAACTTACATGACAAATAAAAATGACAGTATGACATGAAAAATTTATCCATCTATTTTCGTTTGATTCTTGATAAGAAAAATAAATTAAAAGTTTTAATTTAAACTACAAATTGAACAGCTTCAATATGTTAAACTTCCATATGCAAACAATATGGCTCTTCATTTGGGTGGGAGTGAAAGTTGGGATTCCAACAACATTAATTTGCCGAAAGTGGAAGTTACAGATTCAGAGGACGTAGGCTTGTAGAAGGATTCCAACAACATTAATTTGATGAAAGTGTAGTCTTTGCTGCCCTATGTTCTGCGTTGTTTATTCTTGATGCTAATGTTGACAATTGAAATAAAAAGCTTAATAGATTGTAATTGCTTAGAGTTATTTGGTATTTCGTAATTGGAAGTTGAACCTAACAATATTACACCAGCCTAAGTTTAAACGAAGCTTTAATTACCTAATTTTCTTTTTGGTCTACGAGAATCTAAATCTCACAAGACTTAGCTCATGGATGTGTGGCTGGATGTTGATTGTTGATTGATTGTGATGGTGTAGTGGCAGAAAAGTTTAGTGATTTGCCAAATTTTTAACCTTGTAGTCTACACATTCTGCATAATACAAGATGCTACCCTTATACTAAATCAGTTTGACTTAATTTTATAAAAACGTGCAACATCTTTATTCCACAATTTTTGGTCATCATTGTGGATAAATGTGTCACAATTCATACAATTCCAATTGTCATATTTCCTTAGCAAAAGGTTGTTTTATAATTGGAAAAAGTAGATTTCTAATTCATACTTATTTTCTTCTAAGTTTATGTTTATACCCAGCCTAATAAGGAGTGGAAACCAAAATCGAGCCAGAAATCAAGCCTGGATGGTCCTGGAGTTATTGGAACACCTGCAAAATCTGTTTCAAATCCAGCCAACAATCCTAAGGACATGGAAATAGATTAAGCTCTCTCTCTCCGAGACTACCCAAAGTCAAAGCTATCGAAATCAGAATATTTGCGACGAACCCATGGCGCGCAATAATATTCATGATAAACCATTTCAAACACCAAGAATGAACCCAGGGTGTACAAGTGGAATATATCCCAAAAAATTTACAAAAAAATGGCAATAAGGGACGCTCTAGATTTAGAACCAAGAAGAACAATTCAATACCGCTCATCCCAACAACAATGTATACAGATGGACTCCAATTTACCAAGATGTAAGTAACAATGTTTATGATGTATAATATGGATATCAAATGCAACTATTTACAGCATGTCATTAACTAGCATGGCAAGATTCATGGTACAACGCGCAAGCCTATGGGACAAGTATGTGAAGCACAGGCTACAATTCTAAATATATTATTCAAAATGATAGGATAGGTTCTAAATGATCATACATTCACTTAGAAATATTAATCGAATAATTCAAATCAATTATTATACAAAAACTTGGGTCTCACGGCAAAGGGTACTCAATCATACACTTAAGAAATTTTAAGACCAAAAGTCAAGTATTAGATTAAAAGGGACAACAAAGTTTTAGGGTATCTAGACTTGGAATCAAGTTATGATTTTTATACACAATTTAGATAAAAATATTTCTTACAACTCTCATGTTTATCACTAAGGCCAAATCTTAAGGCAAATGGGTGAATAATTCATCTTAAACAAAAACGGTTCAGCACTTTCTCTCCAGATTTTACCCAAAATTATGCTTATGTTGCTCTCAGTTTTTGGGTATCAAATGAAGTCCAAATGAGCCCATATTTTAGTATGTCCTAGTTTAACGTGTCTCCTACAAGGTTCAAGTTTAGAGTTAAGGGTAGTTGTCTGAAACAAGTTAGACTTTTTGGCCATTTTAAAAAGTAGGTTCTGTCTGCCGTCAAAACTCAGCATAGACGATTTTGGAAAGAGGATTTGAAACAGTTTGGGGTATCATCCCGAGGATTTAAGGTCTGATTTTGGGGTACAAAATACTTCAATATTTTAGTTACAATGTTCATGTAGACCACTTTTGGAATAGGTCACTAAAAATAGGTGTTTTGGACTATATAAACATATGTGACATAATATTCCTCAGGGGCTAAAATTCAACAAAGATTTTGAAAGGGGTTTTGACCTGTCAAACCTCAATATTTTGTTCTCCTTTTTTGTGGGTAGATATATATTTGTGTTATCTACAACTTTCATGTTTTGACCAAGGTTCGGATCTCATTTTAAAATAGGATTTTCAAGTCGGTAGTGTTTACTGGTCAGATAATGACACAGTTTGGTAAATGTACAATATCTTGTGTTCTGGTTATGTAAATAAGTTGAAACCAACTTTGGATGAAATATAACACCAAAATATAACTCTGGATATAAAAATAATACTTACATCAATTTTCTACATTGAGTTATGGTGTTTCAAATATCAGGACAGAAACATTTATGTTCTAAAAAATCAAGTCACTTAGGGTTCAAGTCTTCTACTTATGTCATGTCAAGTTTTTGTTCTATTTCTTTGCATACTTGTGTTTTAGGCTTTACTATCAAGGCTCCAGCACTCTTAGAAGTCATAAAACTCAAAGATAATAACACACAACAACATCTCATATCATTCATAAACAAAATAGTCCCAAATTTCCAACTATGATGGCTTTTCGATTTTGATTTCAGTTCTTGATTCTTGAAGTCTTTAAAGGGATGGGTTGAGAAATATTTTGAGGAATCTTAGATATAAGGTTTAGAGATTTTACTTACTTGTTTAAGAGCTCAAGGGATGGTGGAAGATGGATTTGGACTTAGCTTTCGAAAATCTTTCCGGTTTTCTCCTTTTTCTTCCTTCTTCTTCCTCAAACTCTCCCAAACCCTCAAGATCAAAGTGTTCCTGGTTTCTCCCCCTCTTGGCCGAAAACGAAATATAGAGAAGAGGTTGTTTGGCTCCCTTTATATAGGTTAGGCTAGGAACATATGGGAGACAAAAAGTACTAAAAAGCCTCATTTTTCTTCACTGTAATTAGCGTGACTTGAAGTTGATTTAAGTTGATTTAAGTTTTGATGGCTAGAATTGGGGAAGCTAAATGTAGCTAGGGGGCTGATTGGGGGACAAAAATCTGATTCCCCATCAATTAAGGGGTTTGTCTCGATTTTTATGCCCTTATTGTGCAAGAAATTGCATTAAAAGTTAATTTGATGTATCTTTTTGGTGTCTTTTCCTACTGAGATTTATTATTTTAATATATTTATGAAAAATATAGTATTTCTAAGTATTATCATAATTTTTATAGCAATTGATTAAATAGATATAGTCTTTTAAGTCAGATTAAGCTATTTTGGTAATATAGGACTTTTTGACTTATTTTGTTATGTATGAACTTCAATAATGATTTGTTTACTTTTGTTGACCTATAATACTATATTATTATGTATATTACTTTTTCAACAAATATTTGATCATCATAATACTTAATTTAATACATTTCTCATCATTTAAAGCTAAAAAGAGAAAAAAATCATTTTTGGCACACTACCCCCCTTAAACAAATTTTGTCGCCGAAATTTCATGCCGTGGTTCATCGTATGAAAGGATGAGGATGATTTACTATCATTGTGCCTTCTCGTTCTCTAAAATTGTGTCCTATTTACTTGAGTCGTTCTTTATTGCGGGTGT
>JAOTRH010077226.1:0-17466 GCA_034768845.1 Heliamphora exappendiculata
ATTTTGATAAAAGTATTTAAAACTTAGTGTTAGACATTTATAATAACTTAAAATGTATATTTTATAGTTGATTATGATGAGTTTATTATCTGAGTAAAAAAAAAAAAGAAAAGACCAAGAGAAGAGAGAGAAAATGAAGATAAATGAAAGCGCTAGTTTTGTAATGATACTAGAGTTAGTTTTATAATTTTAGTGTGGGCACAAATATAATAATAAAAGAGAGATATAAAAATATAAAAGCACTAGAGGTACTTTTACATTTTCAGTGATATTTCTATAAGCATATTAGATGTATTTTTTCATTTTTAGTATTGACACAAATACAACAATAGGAGAAAAATATAAAAATATAAAGACACTAGAGGTACTTTTACATTTTCTATGGGCGCACATATGTTAATTGATACTATATTATCTTCGTTCCTAAATAAAATATAACAAAAATTTAAGAATAATAGTGGAATTTTAAAATTTTGAGAGCATGTGTCCCCACTGTTAATTAGCTCATCCTGCCCCTATATATATATATATATATATATATATGCAAAAATTGTTAACTGTTCCAAAGACTTCTCCAAAGTTTTGCAAACCACGCCATTGTATGATTCACTTATGTGTGTTGAAGATACTTTTGAAGTACTATACAAACAAGATACCATGAGATACTTTTAATAAATAAATAAAAATATTCGATGCATAATAAATAGATTAATTTTTTATTTTACTAACTCCAAAAAAGTAAATTAATATTGTTCAATCTAAATTATTTTCGTTATATTATTAAATAAGAATACTGCGTAGACAATATCAGTTCAAACCTGATACTACCAAATAATTCTCATTTTGGAGGTGCACATATCCTTGTCTTTGGGCCAGTCAATAATTGGGCACAAAGATGGGCGCAAATGTAGAAGATCAGTTGTGTGGGTAGGCCCAAATAATTAATGAGCCCTTGTATTTGGGTCCAAAACAAAATTACAAATAAACAATGAGCCCAATATACAGTATAAATTAGGTTTTTGGGCCATGATCTGTGAACTGCGGAGAGTGAGCAAATCACCACAAACAAACAACATAAGAAACCACTCGTTCGTCATTGTTTTATTATTATTTTTTCCTTTTCCTTTCTTCATTGGGGTAAAAGAAAAAAAAAATAGTCCATCTCAAAGACAACATCAACTAGATTGGTCCTAAGAGAGGTGATTAGTATAACAATACAATACTGGTGTTGGTGCTGTGTAGCAAATGTACGATATTATGTTTTTTAGTTCACACAATAGATCTCTCGAATATATTTTTATGATCAGATTAGTTCTTGTATAGAGATTGCAAAGATTGGTATTTATATTAAAAATAAAATTGATTGGATATCTATAACGATGTGATCAGATAACGTTTGTTTATGTTTTTTAAAAAATATTATACTTACCATCTATTTATTTGTAGGCTAAATGTTATCTGTAGGTATTCAATAGACTTTAATTTTGTTGTAGATAACAAATTCAATAATCTCTACACAATGAACTCTCTTATTATAAAAATGTGTTTGAAAACTCAAATTTTTTGGATTGCACAACACGGTGCACACACCCGTTTCCATCTTAACAAGCTTTATTTTTTGGGTAATTTGGCATTAAGTTCTATTTTAGGTTTTATTTTATTATTAGGTCCTAAAATTATATTAACTTTGTGATATGTTCCATTTAAAATTTTGTTACTGAAAACACCCTCATTCTCTTTCTCTGTTCGCGCTTCACAGAAACGTTTGGAACGTCTACGAAAAAAAGTTTCCTTTTTCGATTCAGTCTTCCATTCGAGATTCGACTCTGAAAAATTTGCAAAATCTTAACGCAATGGGAACAGAAAATAAAAACATGCATATATCTGTTTTTGGGCTACTTACTTGAGTACAGTCAACATAGAATGAAACATACAACAGAAAATGAAACAATGAACATGAATGATATGCAAAGTGAGAAATTCAGCAGAAAATGATACAGCCAACAGAAAATGGTACACCCAACAGAAATTCAGCAGAAAATGATACAACTAACAGGAAATGATACACCAAACAGAATATGATACACCAATCTATCATTTTCGACCATGTTCTGATTTGTTTTGTATCATTTCGTACCGTAGTAAACATGTGAAATCATTATATAATTTTCATCAACTTGTAGTTAAAGTATCATTTTCTGTAATTTACTGTGTCATTATCTTCAACATGTAGTGAACACGTGTGATCATTGTATCATTAACGTCACCTAGTAGTTAATGTACAATTTTCTGCAAATTTATTGTATCATAACTTAATCGTGTGGAGGAAGCCCCTAGTCCAAGTGGTTGACACTCAAACGAGGTCCTCACCAACTAGGGTTCAAATCCCGGCAACTCCCCTTGTAATATAAAAAAAAACTTAATTGTGTGAAAATAGTAAACGCATGTTTGCAAAGAAAAAATATTTTTATTGCAGAAATTAACCCACTATTGGAATCATGGATGAGATAAAACAAATTGATATTGAAAATGAATTAAAATGCAAAATAATAGATGAGAATGGAAAATAACTTTGAAAATAGCGTTAGAACATACCCAAATCTCAAACGAATGTAATTGCGCCAAAATTGAAAATGGCAAAACGCAATTTAAAAAAAAGTAGAAAGATTAACCAAAACGCAATTGTGTCAGAATCAAAAATGACAATTTGCGTGAAGTTTACATAAAAAACGAAAATAGCAATTTGAAAAAAGATTCCATGATATCAAAACTTATTCCTTTACCATATCACCTTAATTATAACTAATAAAAGGTATAAATGTCTATTTTTTTTAATCTAAAATTTAATTTTTTTTATAGAATATCATTCTTTTGATAAGGACTAAACCTTAAACATCTTCCTAAAATGAAATTTATCATCAATTTACACTTATTTTTTTTAGAAAGCACATGAATAAAGAAAAGAATAGCTTATATTATCCCAATCTATAAAAAAAAAACAAAGAATAAAAATCACTCTCAACCGTCAACTATGAATCTCGAACCTACAATCTCGAAAAATTGGGAAAATGCCCACTAAGCTACAAAGGACTTGGCAACAAACTCTATTCCACTCTCTCAAAATATGGTTGATTGTGCATGTAGAACCTAGCCTGGCTTTGCCTTTGGATTTAACACAATTATTTGTTAGTCTCAAATTGTAGGTCCATATAAACTCTAAAATTGTTTGGTTTAAGCTTTTAAGCCACTTGTTAAAAATAATCTTTTTAATCTTTAGTGAGTTATCTTTAGTTTTTGGATTTTTTTTTTCGATTCGTTTACAATAAATTAAAAATAAAAATAAGCTAGTTTTTGTATAAAAAAAATTCAAATTAAAAAATGACAAACTAGTGTATTTTTTTGTCTATTTTTATTATTCTTTTTAACAGAAAGTGAACTTTTTAAATGAAAAAAGGAAAATTGGTCCTTGTTTTGTATTTTGTAGGCTCTCATTGTCTATAAGATTTTAAAATGTTAAAAAAAACTTGATAAGATTTGTATACTAATGATAAATGATTTTTTCAAAAACAAGTTTATGTGCCGTCTGTTTTGGCATGGTAATTGTTTTCTAATTATGCTGCAAATTTTTAGTGCCATATGTTTTGGTATGTTAGTTTCGGTGGCCAAGAATAACCTAAATTATTATTATCTTATCAGAGTTTATTCTCGTACCAGAATTAAAAAAATTTTACGAGTATAAATTAAAAGTGTCAGAAGAGTTGTAGAAGAATTGTAGCAGACAGTATAGAGACTTATTTTCAGGCCAGAGATAAAGAGAGTTCTTGCAATTCTTATTATTTATAGTAGATTATTCATTTTCGTTCGTAGACGCATACAATTTATTGAATCATTTATATTGAAAAAATTATCGAGTTTTCGGAGTACTTGTATTACATTGTTTACGAAATAATCTTAAGAGTTATTCAAATGTAATTCTTGCAATTTTGGTAAGCATGATTCATCGTTAACATAATCATTCCTAACATGACAAGGGAGGTGCTTGACATTGTTTAACTTATAAATTATAATTTATAATAAAATTTTTAAGTATTTAATAAATATTATAAATTATAATTAAAATAAAAAAATAATTATAAATTATACCAAAATTTGTAAGTATTTAAAATAATTTGTAATTAAAAATAATAACAAAAAACAAAAAACTATTAATAGTAACTTGCAAAACACCCCAACATAAAGTCATTGGTGATACGTTTTTGGCCTAATTACTTATTTGCTTATTTGTTTATTTGATATTATTTATTTTTATTTTTAGTGATTTTTTTTTTATCCTTTAATTAAAATATTAAAAATTTTAGATTTTTCTCACCGAGACGAGCTTGAAAAATAAAATTTTTTAATCAAAATATAAATTTTTTTTCAAAAAGGACAAAAATAAGTTAAAATAGGTCAATAAGTCAAATCTTATGTTATTTATTTTTGTTTTTACTGATTTTTATTTTTATTTTTTTATCATGATTTTTTTTACTTTTGAATTAATCTCATCGAGACGATTTAAAAAAATAAAAAAAAACAAATTTTTAAAAAAAAACAATAATAAGCAAAATTCATGATATTTAGCCCAAACAGGTCCTTTATCAACAGCATTGTTCGTTTACTTTCTTTTTCAGAAACAGCAAATATTTATACAAACTACAAAGCGAACTGTCATATTTTTGTTTTTGTTTTCTTTAAGTCCAAACACTTTTTGGGTAGTGTGCGCACAAAAATCACAAGAAAATTTACAACCCTAACATGGTATTAATAAAAAAAATATTTATTTTAAAACTAAAACATTATAACAGACAAATTTATCGATAAGTTTTAAAATTAAAAAATTTCTCAATTGATAAGTTTTTAAACTCAAAATTTTTTTTAAACTGATAATTTTTTTTTGTTTAGGTTTTTTTACAAAACTATATATTTAATATAAATCATATTTCATAAATCTTGATATTTAAAATTTGAAAATATAAATTTTATATAAAAAAATAAATATTTATACAAAAATTATAAATTTATAAAAATTTTAACGGCCACTTCATGCTAAATCATGTGCGCACAATCAAACTCCCAATTACGGACAATTAATTTGAAGAATTTTATGACCACATTAATGTATTTAAATAATGTAAATTATAGTATTCAGAAAATTATTATTTTTATAAATATGAATATATTTTGTAGTTATTAATTAAAGTTTTATTTATGAGATAAGGGAGAATCTAGATCCCCAGTTATGCAACGCCCAAATCCCAAATGTGGCCTATAGGGTTGCACATGCTGGGGGACAGGAAGGAATTGACCCTTTATCTTTATGTGACCACCCAGTACCCAACCCCTGTTAAAGCGCCCAAACCGATTATTTGGAATTTTGGAGAGTTGTAGAATCTTCCATGTCATTCTCCTTTGCGATAATTATTTTGTTTTTTTTTAGTAATTTTTAAATTTTTTTTTTAAATATTATATTTTTTTAAAACTCATCTTAACTAAAATACGAATAAATTTAAAAAAACAAAAATAAGTCAATGGCCCCGTTTGGGCTAAGGTCCCGTTTGGAATAATTACTTATTTACTTATTTTATTCGATTTATTTTTATTTTTAGTGAAATTTTATTATTATTTAGTTAAATTATTATATTTTTTAAACCTTCACGATTTGAAAAATAAATTTTCGTTCAAAATATAAAAAAACAATTCAAAAAAAACAAAAATATGTTAAATTAAGCTAATATACCAAATCTTATATTGCTTATTTTTATCTTTAATAAAAAAAATTTAATTTTTTAATTAAATTTTTTTACTTTCATGATCTATCATCGAGATAATTCAAAAAGGTAAATAATTTTAGTTAAAGGATGAAAAATTCAAAACAAACAAAAATAAATAAAATAATTAAAATTTAGCCCAAACAAGGCCTAAATCTTAGAGTAGAGATTTTGCTTACTTTTGTTTTTCTATTTTTTCTCATCGTTTAATTAGAACTTCTTCTTGATTTTTTAAACCGTTTCGGTGAAATGTACAGAAGAAATAAAGACTTCAGATGAAAAAATGCAAAAAATTACTAAAGACAAAAATAAGTCATATTAAATTTGTCTCTTTGATTTTTTTTTTCTTTTTTTTTTATTTTTTATATTTTGATATTGTTTTTTTTTTTTTTTTTTTTAACGTGTTTCAATGGGAGAAATTAAAAAAATATAATAGTATAGCTAAAAGATGAAATATATTCACTAAAAATGGGAATAAGTATAAATAAAATAAATAAATAAGCAATTATCTCAAATAAAACCAATAAATTAGATTATATGTTATCTATTTTCGTCTTTAGTGAATTTATTTTTGATCACTTTTTTTTTATTTTTTTTGTTCATCTCATAAATACGATCCAAAAAAATAAAAAAATCAAATTACAAGCTAAAAATGTTTAAAAAATAATAAAAAAACAAATTTCTTACAACCTATCTGATAATTACTTATTTGTTTATTTTATATATTGTTTATTGCTCCGTTTAATTCCATCGTAAATATATTAAAGTAATCTACCAGCATATATAAAAATAAAATAAAAAAACAAAGAAAAATTAATCAATCTTTTGATTCTCTTTCTTGTTCACCCCTGATCCATTGGTGCAGGTTGTGACTGATGCGTGGCAAAAACGTAATTAGAGGTGTTTGGCTAAGTTTTTGTTATTAATTTTTAATTTTTTGTTACTAATTTTAGTTATTAATTATAATTTTTTTTAAATACCTGCAACTTATGCTATAATTTTTAATTATTTTTATTTCTATTTTAGCTGCGATTTATAATTTTTAACACAAGTTATAATATATAAACTACTAGTAGTAGTATTTTCAAACACCTTGTTGTTGAGCTGATCTGGTTCATTTTATTTATGTGAGTCAAATATATAATGTATTTTTAGAATTTATCAATAAAAAATTACTTTTAAAATTTATTGTATAATGTTTATATCATATAGACCTTATTTGGACATTATAAGTATCATTTTGGACTTCATGAATATGAAGTCAGGGAGGGAACTAGGAGTTTATAAATGTGGGGATCAAAATAAATAACCTTTTTCTGAAAATTAATATAAATTATTTTATTTTAATTAGAAAATAAAAAAATAATAATTTATACTTGCAAAAGAAATAATAAATAAAATTGATATTATAATTTTAAAAATATATAATAAAAACAAATACTATAGCATAATTAGATTTTTGTACATTTATAACTTATAATCTATTTAAATGAAAGATAACGTTACTTTAAATTCTTAAAAGTGGTGTTTGGCGACATTTTAAGAAGTTAGAAAGAAGACAAACCTTAAAAGCTTTACTGAAGAGAAAAATAAAGTGTACTTTGATTGAAAATAATTGTTTTGCCTTTATTTTTTAAGAGAGATTTGACTTAAAATTTTTACATTTTAATTTTTCATGACAAGAGAAATTCAAAAAATATTAAAGTTTAGACTAAAATTGAAAAAATATTTTTATAATTTTTTTGACAAATACTATTAAAGTTTTATATTTTATATTTTATACTAGTTTTTTTTTAAATTTTACATTAGTTTTTTTTTCAATGTTTTCTTTTATAATTTATATGAGCAAGTTATTTTTAAAAAAAGACGAGGGGCCATGGCCCCCATTGTATTATTTTTAAACTGGATATGAAATTGTATATATCATAAATAATATTATATATAAATTTGGAAATCTCATCAAAGTTGAACGCCTTAGACAATCGCCTTGACTTAACATATGAGTTATTACTGAATTCTCTGATATATAAACACTGTTTGAGATGTCTAAAAATTTAATTTTTAAAAAATATAATTTTTTTTTTAAAAAAGAAGGAATAACGAAAGTTGGATTGTTTGGGATAAGTTGTAATATTTTCGATAATAGCATGAAGTCTTTTACTTTTGAAAATGAGTTGACACTTTAATTGCGAATATTTTAATTATTTCATTCTAAAAAAATTAAAAGTTTTTATGTATGCATAGGCTTTTTTCTTATAAAAAATAAAAAAAAATTATTGAGTTTTTAAAAATACTAAACAGTTTAATTTAAAAGTTATTTTTTCAATATAAAAATTAATTTGCTTTGGAACAGTTAGAATTTGTTCCCTCTCATTAAATGCAGAAAAGGTGATGAACTTTTCGTCGTCATCTTTTATCTTTTAAGGTCTACTACTTTCGTTCGGCCACGCGAGGTTTTAAACACTTTCCCGTTTTCTTGTTTCCACGTGGTTCCGATAGTAGAGAATATGCATGCAGCTTTAATGCATGCAAAGCTAAAAAAAATAAAATAAAATAAAGATATGAATACGTTGATTTGAGAACGAATATCGAATAGAAGAATTTTTAATAATTTTGTTAATTCAAAGGAATTTATAAAAGAAATTAGAACAACAGAATAACTTACAAACTAATATATTAATCACTAAAAATCTTCTTAGTTCTAAGGCTTACAATGGTATTTATAACGAAAGAGAATTCTAAGAACGCTTAGAAAATAGCCGGCTAATGTAACTCCCATGAAATCACACCTATAATATGAAAAAGACAAAAAAATTATCAAAAATAAAAAGATTCAATTCAAAGATAAAAATTAGTAATTTAGGATGCCACGATAAAGGTAAAGTTGACGGAATCACAATATGCCTTTTACATAAAAAGTTAATAACAAAACAAAATTTTTCTCAAACTACAAGTTTGCCTATTTTAAAGCTCAAACGATTGAATTTATCTGAAATCCACCAGTAGCAAAAGACCCTAATCAGAGCACCGATTTTCTTCAATCTACCAATTTGCTGGAGATTCTGGGCTTATGACGTTTGATTCCTTCTTTCAGATTTTTCTATCACCATTGCAATGCGGTGCGAGCCGCATCGATTTTCCTCATGAGAGGGGCATGTAAAAAATTAGGGTTTCCATTTCTAAAGTTCTTAACTAATTGTTCTAATTGTCTTCCTAATCAGGTCCCTTTAACCACTCCAATCAAGGCCATTAAACCCATTGAAAAAGACGAACAATTTCGAACACAGCGAGTAAATTCTTTTAAGGCAAGGGTCGGTCTAATTCGACATTGTTATTTACTCTGATCCTCATAGTGGTTTTTGTTTGCCAGCACGTAATAATTGTGTGCCTATTTATCCAATAATAAAGAGAGGTGTAATCTTGAAAAAAAAATAAATAAATAAAATGACGATGTGGCCATGTAAAATGAAAGGACCCAAGGGGTAGCTCTTGGAGAGGGGACAGCCTAATATTCCAAGTTCGGCATCTTCGATCCTACGCCTTGGAAAGTTGGCAGCATGTCAAGCAACTAAAAACTATAATTATGGCCCCGTTTGGGCTATTTTTTTTGTTTTGTTTTTTTGGACTTTTCTTTTGGCTAAGATTTTTTTTTGAAATGTTTCAATGAGAAAAATCTACAAGGTAATTTTTTTTTTATTATCAAAAGATAAAAAAATGCTCAATAAAGACAAAAATAAATACTCCATTTTGGGTAGATTTTATTTTTGCCTCATTTCTTTAAATTTTTTAAAATCTTTCGCTTAAGATTATTTTTTTACTTTTTGAATCGTTTTTTTAATGAGAGGAACTTAATTAAAAAGTAAATAAATTGATCAAAAGATAAAAGAAATTTTAAAAAGATAAAAATAAGCTAATAAATCTAAAAAAAATTAATGAAAAGATAAGAAAAAGTTCAGAGAAATAAAAGTAAGTAACAAAAAATTTGGTTTATTAGCTTATCTTAATGTTTATTATTTTTTTAAATATTTTTATTATAATATTTTACTTTTTCAGCTTATTTCGTTGTAAAAGTAAAAAAATATAATAATTTAACCAAACAACAAAAAAAACTAAAAATAAAAATAATAAATAAGTCATTATTTGAAACAAGACCTATATAAAATTTAGTTTATTGTCTTATTTTTGGATTTTTGTTGAACTATATTTTTTTCATATTTTAATCTGTTTTTTTTTTTTACCTTTTGACCTTATCTAGATAAGAGTAATTAAAATGTATATAAAATAATTTAATCAAATTGTGTATTTTTTTATTAAAAATAAAAATAAAAAAATAAATAAGCTGATGGTGTTGTTAAGCAATGATCAAAGCCACCAAATTTAATTACTTGCAGAGTTGTAAATTGTTTTGAACTTTTGGTAAACAATGATCAATGACCTGACAATGTTCTTTAAGAAAGAGTGTTCATTTGGTATTTTTTAAAATTAAAATTGTATGAACTTTATTTTTACTTAAAATACACATTTTTTAATTAAATTTCATTTTAAAATTTTAAGGGCATAATTTGAATGGATCAGGCCGTGCTGCCCACGCTTAAAGGGCAGCACGGTTGTACTGCACCCTATTTGGGGTATTTGATAAATATATTTTTATGATGAAATTCGTTAATTACGAAGAACTTGTCGAGCTCGTTTAGTATGTGAAATTTTAGATCCATCCGATACTTGTAATTAAGTGATTGAATAAGATCCCATAATATTACTTTATAAATAAATAAATAAAAATTATAAAATTTAAAAAATATTATTAAATAAATGTTATCAAATCTCTTAGTAGTATGTATCAGATGAATCGAAAATTTCATATACTAAACAAACTCGATGAGTCATATGTAATAAACGAATTCGATCATTAAAAATATATTCGTTAAATCACCCTAAACAGAGCACAGCACCACTGTGCTGCCCTTTAGGCACAGCACAGTCCCCCGGGTCCAATTTGAATACCACGTTACTTTGCTACTCTCATTTTATATAACTAATTTAGTTTTAGTTTCAAAGTTTGTAACGTTGTAGTTCTTCTATGTTTTGAATTTTTCTAATGTAATATTTTTATTATAATAAATTAAAAAATACACACACATAGCATATCACGAATCTAATTTCCATAAACATGACCCAAGGTTGTATACTTGTGAGAATTGAATTGAGGCCTTGACTCTGAAAGATATGAAAAAATTAAAATAAAGAATATTATTACAGACGTAAATTCAAATATACTCCTCTCATGTGAAGTATATATCACACGGATCGTAAAATTCACCAATGTAAAAAGAGCTTGTCCACCTCTATATTAAACATTTGTGCAGCTAACATTTTTGTAAAGAAAAGGAAGGCCCTATTTGGGCTAAGCTTTGAGTTTTTTCTCTTAATTTTTATTTTTTTCTAATTTTTTTAAAATTATTTTTTAATTAAATGTTTTATTTTTTCGAATTGTTTTGATGAGATAATCCAAAAAATTAAATTTTTTTAATTAAAAAATGAAAAAAAGTTTATAAAAAAAAAAGCAACATGAAATTTGACTCATGGCCCTATTTGGGATAATTTTGCTTATTTACTTATTTAATATTATATATTTTAATCTTTAGTAAATTATTTTTTATTATTTAGTTAAATTATTACACTTTTAGACTCTTCTAATTGAGAAGAGTCGAAAAAGTAAATTTTTTTGATCAAAATATAAAAAAAGTGTTAAAAAGACAAAAATAAGCTAAAATAAGTCAATAAGTCAAATTTTATATTACTTATTTTCGTTTTTAGTGGATTTTTTTCATCTTTTGATCAAAATTCTTATTTTTTGAGTTAATCTCATCGAGTCGAATTAAAAAAAGTACAAAAATTTAATCAAAATTTTATAAAAAATTCAAAAAAGACAAAAATAAGCAAAATCGTGATATTTAGCCCAAACAAGGCTAATGGCTTGTTGGCTTATTTTGGTATATTTTTATTTTCTAAACTTTTATTTTTTGTATTTTGATCACAATATTTTACCTTTTCAAATTTGCTAAACGGTCCAGTATCAATAACATTGTTTTGCATGTTACAGTAGACTTTTCAAAGGCAACGAAGATGGGGCCCTTTTTTTTTGCAGGCATGACGCCCAAAAAACATAAAAGTAAATTAAAAGTAAAAGAAGAAACTGCAAAACGGTCCTCCATCGAAACGCAACGCTGACGTATGAAAAACTGAAAACTCCTTTTACCTTTTTCTTTTTTTCTTTTTTCTGTTTTGGTCTCTCGCTTTAGTTTCACTCAACGT
Source organism: Heliamphora exappendiculata (assembly GCA_034768845.1). Taxonomy (NCBI): domain Eukaryota; kingdom Viridiplantae; phylum Streptophyta; class Magnoliopsida; order Ericales; family Sarraceniaceae; genus Heliamphora; species Heliamphora exappendiculata. The sequence continues at coordinate 12,123 of JAOTRH010077226.1, forward strand.
ATCTGCCCACACCCCGAAACAAGACACCATTGAGCATGGTCCCTATTCGTACACTACGCATCGAATACCCCCTGTCCTCTTTTCAACTTCAAATTGTGATGGCATTCATATTAAAAAATAATAATAATAATAAATAAATAAATAAATAAAATTTAAGTGTACATATTTCAATCACATATTCAATTATATATTAGTATTTTTTTTTATTTATAAGAAGTATTATTTAAACAAAATATGTTTCTACCGATAAAAAAAAATAATAATTTCATTTGTGATTGATTTTGTATTTTAAATCTGTACATATGGTCGAATTGATAAATAATTAAAACAATACAATCACGTTTAAACACAAAATTTGTGCACCTAGTTTACTTCGATAAGATGTGTTATTTTAAACAAAGTATGTTTTTATTGATAAAAAATAGTAATTTGTGATTAATTCTGTATTTTAAATATGTATATGTAGTCGAACTGATAAATAAAACAATACAATCACGTATAAACATAAATTTTATATAATTTACTTAAAATTAGAGTTACGTACTGTTAACAAAATAAAAAGTTCTTATTTTATAGAAAATTATGTCAATAGATGATTGTGTTGTGGGAGGGCCTTATATAAGCATTGATTTCTTCCTCCCTCCAAGGTTTAAAAGATAAGTGTTAACATGTCTTCTGATCATGCAACATCTCCCAACTTTGTAACGGTTGAGACAGTTATTTAATAATCTTTAATGCCCAGTTTCATTCCACTTCTTATAACTACAATTTCGATGGTTGATTTAAATGTATCTTTTATTGAGATTTTGCGGATAATTTTTATGGTAAATTGATGCCACTTGTCTATTTATCGACAGGAAATAAATTACCACTGTAATGCCAATTCTCACTTCATCGACATGAAAATTAAATTATGGTGTAATGAGTTACGTTTAGATAGTTGTGGCGATTTTACTATAAAAAATTATAAAACAAGAGTACAAAACATTGATAATTAAAAATAAAAAAATATATACTCAAATTGAGTTATACAGAGAAATTAGGTTCAACTTCAATGGCATACCTCCCCAACTCCTAAAAACTTGTCCATAAGCAAATCGGCCTGATAATTCACTCTATGGATTAAATCTTATAAAAAAGTTATTTTAACTGTAGTGCATTTGTCGAGTTATGGGTTGAATTACAAAAAATAACTACACTTTACACACTTTACTTTACACTGGGAAAATTATTTGGTACTCTAGAGTACCATGCAAATAATTCTACGTAGTACTTACAATAAATAATTGAGCGCAACTAATTACACTATATGAATAATCTATTTGTCTCTAACTATCTAAAAAGATAAATCATTATATTTTTATAGTAAAACTTTTTTCGTCATAATATTAAATAAAAATGTCACATAAAATTACTTTATAATACTCTAAAAGCACCGAATAAGTACTCCCTAACCTGAGGTTTCCAAACAAGTAATTTTTACAGGGATCAAGACTTTGTCTCGGACGATTTAAGTCCGAGACTGATGATGACCATGTATTAATTTTTCGTCCAAAACTCAGTGGTACTGGAATTCTGTTAGCCCTCATGCTTTCTGTACTGCAATCACGACAGGAGTACTTACAATTATTAAATTTGTTATGCTTCCGTTTGGATCAATGACAAATGCATGCTAGTACTGATAACCCGTTTGGTAAGGTTTAGTACTTTTTTGTTTTTGGTTTACAATAAATGAAAATTATATATATATATATATATATGAAAAATAAATATTTAAAAAGTAATAATAGAAAATTATAATTGCAAATATTAGCTGATGATGATAGTACAAGATAGCGGTTGTGATCAGAAGTAGTGATTAAAGGTGGTAACCATATATGGTAGTAGGAGGTGATGATCGAAAATAGTGGATAAATGTAATAATCGGAGACCGTGGTTGAAAGTGGTTGCCAGAGAGAGTAGTCAGAGGTTGTGGTCAGATGCGGTGGTTGGAGGGAATGGTTGAAAGTATATGATTGGTGGTGGTGGAGAACAAAAATAGGAAAGTTTTTTTTATCAAGTCTTACTTTAATAAGTCAAGTTCACTTAAGTCTTCTTACAAGTTTTATGTTCAACCCAATCCTATTCAGTAATAACATTTCCAAAATGCCCTTACTTCTCATTTTCTCTCGTTAGCGTGAAGAGAAAACACTCAAACTGCTCCTACCCAGTCCCATTGGGTTCGCCGTCGTCGTCGCCTCTCGCGCTCGCTGTCGCATTCGCCGTCGTAGTCGCCTCTCGCCCTCGCCGTCGTGGTGGTGGTGTTAAAATGAGAATTTTTTTTCCAAATTTCTGGTGCTTTCTTTTTGGGTATGAGAATGTTCACATTGAGAACCACCCAGAGATCAGATCAGATCAGATCAGATCAATTGGTGCCCTAGAGTATATTCACATTGCAAAGAAAAAGAAGAAGATTCAAGACACCAAATCACATTGCAAAGAAGAAGAAGAATATGAAACGGGAAAGAGGAGCTAGATTTAGAACTGAGAAGGGGAGCTAGATCTGTGCTTGGCGGCGACATAAATGAGAAGGAGGAGCGGCAATGGAGTGCGACGGTGCTCCAGATCTCGCTTAGCGGTGGTTGAGCAAAGCAACAATGGTGGTGGTGCAAAGGTGGAGGAGGAACGGCGGCGCTCTAGAATTGGCTTGCCAGATTTGTGAGCGACGGTGACATCAATGAGGATGAGGAGTGACGATGGAGTGCGACGACGCTCCAAATCTGGCTTCGTGGAACAGCGATAGTGGTGGTGCACAGGTGAAGGAGGAACGACATCGCTTCAGATCTGGCTTTGCCGTGGTTGAGCGGAGCAACGATGGTGGTGGTGCGAAGGTGGAACAGGGGCAACAGCAACGACAGTGAGTGCGAGAGGCGACGACGGCGAGTGTGAGAGGCCATATTAACCCTGAGGGAGAGTTTGTCTGAGATCAGATTTAGTTCTTTAGATGTTAAAATAAGGGTAATATGGACCTAAAAAAATTTAAATTTTAAAAAAAAGACATGAAAGAAATGTGATCTTATGAATGAGATTTACTTAAAAAATATTTCTAAAAATAGAACCCGACTCCAATTAACTCACAAAAATATATAATAAAAATTTATTTACAAAATAAGTAAAAACACATTTTTTATATTTACAAGAATTTAGTAAATTTTAAAAAAAGTATTTATATTTTTCTCAAAGAAAGATAATTAACATGTTTTTATTTATAATTTACAAAAAATCTAGAAGTAAAAAATAAAAAACTCTAAATATAATAATTAGCAAATGGGACTTAAGTGTTCCCACATATGATTTGCTTATTAATCCAAGCTCCACTCTAATGAAAATTATAAGGTATTTTAAAAATATTACATGGTATTTTTTTATAAATAAAAATACTTAATGCATATTGAGGGAGTCATTTCTTACACTACTTAATTAATAAAGGTGAGCTCAAAGTGTTTAACTTAAAATCAGGTTACCAAACAAGACCAAGAATTTGTCTCAATTTTAACTACGTTCGTCCTAATGAACGATAGAATTAGTTTTTCAAAGATTAATCGATGTGCGTATAAATTAATTCAAATACTTTATATATATATAACTAAACATTTTATGTGTTCATATTCCTTTCACAAATATGATGAATGTGATAAAAAAATAAATAAATCTCAACAAAAATAAGTGCATTCTTCAATAAATGCGCATATTTCTATGGCTGTGCGTTAGTGTAACGGTGCATTACTTGAAAATATCCAGAGTGGCCCAACTAGCTAATAATCTATTTTATTTGAGAACCCATATTTTACGGGTCTTTATGATACTTACTTTTTTGCTTTGGCATTAAGTTCTTTTCTAAATAAATAAATAAATAAAATTATATGATTGGGCATCATGAGATTTTGAATGATGTGGGACTCATATTTTTTATATGGTTCTAAACGATCTCATTTACACTTTGATCTAAAATTCATTGTCTAGTGGGCCAAGGGTACAAATAGCTAAGTTACATATAAATAAGCGTGCAACCGAGATAGTCTGAAAACAATACGTCGGTTTGAACTATGTTAAAATAATTCATTTTGTAATGGTTTTGTGTGTGTCTCTCTCTTTATGACTTTTTTGTTCATTAATTTAGCTTTAAAAACTAAATTGTTTGCTTTTTTAATTTTAAATTAAATAAGTAAAAAAATAATTTTGGTTAAAAAGCGACCTTAACCCAGAGAGAAAAAAAAAATCTAAGCCACTGTATGTTAATGTATATCCGTCATTTTCTAGCATAGCCTCGTTTGGCAATCGATTTTAAATTAGATTTTTTATTTTTTTGTTTAAAATCCAAAAAATAAAAAAATCTCGTTTGGCAACCCAAATGATTTAAGCCTTTAAGCCTTTTTTATTTTTTACATAACTTTTTTATATATATATATTTAAAAATATCATAACTTTTATCATATGCATTTGTTTTTTTATAAAATTATATTTCTAAAATCTATTTGTCAAATTCTATCAAATAAGATTTATATTGAATATAAAATTATTTAAAAAAATTTTAAAAAAATTATAACAAATTTTTTAACCCGAACTTTTTGCATTTTGGCTTAAAATTAAGTTTTTTTAGCTTAAAATCACCTCTTAATTCACCATACGAATTTTTTAATTATTTAGTTTAAAGTTACTTTTTTAAACAGAAAGTCAGTCAAATTGCTAAATAAGGCCTTAAAATATGATAAGCCAAGTTTGTAGAGCCAATCATAAAAAAGCAATAAGCCCATTTTATTATTTTAAAAACTTTTGTGGCTCAAATTAAAAGTGAAGGCAATTTTGCTTTCGGCTGAAGCCGGTCGATGTAGTATAATCCTTTCTAGTTAATTAATTTGTTAATGCTTGAAATTTCTTTCTAATGGTTCTTCCTTTCTATGTATTTTGTTAATGCTTGAAATTTCTTTCTAATGCTTCTTCCTCTTCTATGTATTGAGCTTAATTCAACTAAGGACTACTACAATTGCTCTGAAATTGACTACGTACATCACAAAAAGGTTTGTTTACAAAAAAATTAATTATTAATATTGCATAAGGAAAAGTGAGATAAATGAAGCCTAAACTAAGAAATTAACAAATATGAAAAGCTATTGTTTGTAGTAATATCTTAGTGCCAAAATGTTCTTAAGAAAAAATCATGCCTTAAAGACTCCAAAATTGTAATTGGGTACCAGTTGACATGGTGATCTCTTATATATATATTAACAAGAACATTAGTAGTGGGTTGTGGAGATGCATAAAGCTAATTTGATCTACCTTACTTAATAAATAATAGGAAAAATTG